>WNWK01045576.1:0-14665 GCA_009830355.1 Cherax destructor
AGAAAATAGCCAGAAAAACTAGGAAAATATCCAGAGAACTAACAAAAGATCCAGAGAACAAAAAATAGCCAGAAAAATAGGAAAATATCCAGAGAACTAACAAAAGATCCAGAGAACTAAGAAATAGCCAGAAAATTAGGAAAATATCAGAGAACTAACAAAAGATCCAGAGAACTAAGAAAATACCAGAAAACCTAGGAAAATATCCAGAGAACTAACAAAAGATCCAGAGAACTAAGAAAATAACCAGAAAAGCTAGGAAAATATCCAGAGAACTAACAAAAGATCCAGTCTTTTGCCCAGCTCTTGAGGAACTTAGATACTCTTTCCCATGAGCCAAGGATCTCTGAGCCTACGGGAACAAACATATAATGATGGGCAAGTTCTCCATTTTTTCGATTTTGGGACTCCTGAATGTGGCAGCTGCCTTCTTCCTCCCTGTGTGTATTGAGATAAGTATCAGCCAAGGTAGATGCACATTGTAGTCCCACACCACTGCTTCTGTCTGTCCAGGCCTGAAGGGAGATACCATCTGGACGCTTTTGGCTGCCATCAGATCTGCATAGTTGGGTGGCACCCTTACTGCTGGGCATCGGCTGATGTGAGGCTCCTCTGATAATGTTATTAATCTCTTCATGTCTTGCAATCTTTCCTCGGATTTACGACACAAGACTATGGTACCCGAATCGGTCTGCTGCTTCACTGCCCCAAATACACCTGTGTTCGGAGAATAGGGCGGCAAGTCGAAGGGCAACACCAATGCGGATGGTCTGTGGTCAGGCTGTGCCAAGGCTGGAGTTGGGAACAGCCAACAGAAAGTCCCTGCATGAGGAGCTCTCACTGCAAGGAGGCGGGCTCTATCCTTCCTGACACACACTGAAGCATTGCTGAGGCTATATCTCTACTGTTGGGCCATCCCAATAGTGTGTGTTATATATATATATATATATATATATATATATATATATATATATATATATATATATATATATATATATATATGCAGAATAATCACAGGAGTTGAATAATAGCCTAGGCCTTGTGTTCAATGTTGCAGAAATATAGTAGGATTGCTCAGGGTAACGTCTCTCTAGAATAAACGAATATGGGCTTTCCTACTCTTTCTGCAACATTGGAAGCTCATGATGTATTGATTGCAATACGAAAGGCCTAGAGCTATCATTCAAATCTCCCTGTGGTTATTTTAGATGAAAATGTTCAAAGTTTTCATGAAATGTTCAAAGTTTCCTGGAAATGTTCAAAGTTTTCTGGAAATGTTCAAAGTTTTTGGGAAATGTTCAAAGTTTTCTGGAAATGTTCAAAGTTTTCTGGAAATGTTCAAAGTTTTCTGGAAAATGTTCAAAGTTTTCTGGAAATTTTACAAAGTTTTTTAGAAATGTTCAAAGTTTTCTTGGAAATGTTCAAAGTTTTCTAGAAATGTTCAAAGTTTTCTGGAAATGTTCAAAGTTTTCTGGAAATGTTCAAAGTTTTCTGGAAATGTTCAAAGTTTTCTGAAATGTTCAAAGTTTTCTGAATGTTCAAAGTTTCTGAAATGTTCAAAGTTTCTGAAATGTTCAAAGTTTCTGGAAATGTTCAAAGTTTTCTGGAAATGTTCAAAGTTTTCTTCAGAAATGTTCAAAGTTTTCAGAAATGTTCAAAGTTTCTGAAATAGTTCAAAGTTTTCTGGAAATGTTCAAAGTTTTCTGAAATGTTCAAAGTTTTCTGAAAATGTTCAAAGTTTCTGGAAATGTTCAAAGTTTCTGGAAATGTTCAAAGTTTTTGAAATTTCAAAGTTTTCAGAAATGTTCAAAGTTTCTTGAAATGTTCAAAGTTTTCTTGAAATGTTCAAAGTTTCTGAAATGTTCAAAGTTTTCTGAAATGTTCAAAGTTTTCTGAAATGTTCAAAGTTTTCAAGCAATGTTCAAAGTTTTCTGAAATGTTCAAAGTTTTCTGAAATGTTCAAAGTTTTCAAATGTTCAAAGTTTTCTGAAATGTTCAAAGTTTCAGAAATGTTCAAAGTTTCTGAAATGTTCAAAGTTTTAAATGTTCAAAGTTTCTGAAATGTTCAAAGTTTTCTAGAAATGTTCAAAGTTTCTGAAAATTCAAAGTTTCTGAAATGTTCAAAGTTTCTGAAATTTCAAAGTTTTCTGGAAATGTTCAAAGTTTTTGAAATGTTCAGTCTGAAATGTAAATTTCTAGAAATGTTCAAAGTTTTCTGAAATGTTCAAAGTTTTCAGAAATGTTCAAAGTTTTCTGAAATGTTTAAAGTTTCTAAATGTTCAAAGTTTCTGAAATGTTCAAAGTTTTCTAGAAATGTTCAAAGTTTTCTGGAAATGTTCAAAGTTTTCTAGAAATGTTCAAAGTTTCCTGAAATATTCAAAGTTTTCTGAAATGTTCAAAGTTTTCTGAAATGTTCAAAGTTTTCTGAAATGTTCAAAGTTTTCAAAATGTTAAAGTTTTCTGAAATTTCAAAGTTTTCAGAAATGTTCAAGTTTCTGGAAATGTTCAAAGTTTTCTGAAATGTTCAAAGTTTTCTGAAATGTTCAAAGTTTTCTGAAATGTTCAAAGTTTTCTGGAAATGTTCAAAGTTTTCTGAAATGTTCAAAGTTTCTGGAAATGTTCAAAGTTTTCTGAAATGTTCAAAGTTTTTGGAAATGTTCAAAGTTTTCTGGAAATGTTCAAAGTTTCTGAAATTCAAAGTTTCTGAAATGTTCAAAGTTTTCTGAAATGTTCAAGTTTTCTGAAATGTTCAAAAGTTTGAAATGTTCAAAGTTTTTGAAATGTTCAAAGTTTTCAGAAATGTTCAAAGTTTTCAGAAAATGTTCAAAGTTTTCTGAAAATGTTCAAATTTTCTAGAAATGTTCAAAGTTTTCGGAATATGTTCTAAGTTTTCTGAAATGTTCAAAGTTTTCTGAAATTTCAAAGTTTTCAGAAATGTTCAAAGTTTTCTAGAAATGTTCAAAGTTTCTGAAATGTTCAAAGTTTTCTGAAATGTTCAAGTTTTCTGGAAATGTTCAAAGTTTTCTGAAATGTCAAAGTTTCTGGAAATTTAAGTTTCTGAAATTTCAAAGTTTCTGGAAATTTCATAAGTTTCTGATATTTCAAGTTTCTGAATTTAGTTTTGAATTTATTCTAGAAATTTCATTCTGGAATTTCAGTTTTCTGATATTTTCAAGTTCTGAATTCTGAATTGATTCAGTTTTCTGATATTTTCAATAGTTTTTGAATTTCAATTTCTGAAATTCAGTTCATTCATAGAAATTTCAGTTCTCTGAATTTCAAAGTTTTCTGGAATTCATATTTTAGTTTCTGGATATTTTCTAGTTTTCTGGATATTTTTATTTTCTGGATATTTCCTAGTTTCTGATATTTTCTAGTTCTTGATATTTTCAGTTTCTGAATTCTAGTTCTTGATATTTCCAGAATTCTGAAATTCAAAGTTTTGGATAGTACTAGAACTCAGAAAATACAAAATTCAGAGAACTAACAAAGTGATCAGAGAACAAGAAAATGTCAAATAATCTAGGAAAATCATCCAGAATTACTAAAGTCAGAAATGATCCAGAGAACTAGAAAATGCCAGAAAATTCAATATCAGAACTAACAAAGATCTAGAGAACTAAGAATATGCAGAAAAACTAGAAATATCAGATAACAAAAGATCCAGAGAACTAAGAAAACTAGAGAAACTAGAAAATATCCAGAGAACTAACAAAAGATCCAGAGAACTAGTATGGAAATCAACTAAGAAAAAGCCAGAAAACAGAAATATCCAGAGAACTAACAAAGATCCAGAGAACTAAGAAAACAGCCAGAAAAACTAGAAAATATCCAGAGAACTAACAAAAGATCCAGAGAACTAAGAAAACAGCCAGAAAAACTAGAAAATATCCAGAAACTAACAAAAGATCCAGAGAACTAAGAAAATACCAGCTAGAAAATATCGAGAATACAAAAGATCCAGAGAACTAAAAAGCAGATATTTCAGAGAACTAAGAAAACAGCCAGAAAACTAGCAAAATATCCAGAGAACTAACAAAAGATCCAGAGAACTAGAATAAGAAAAACTCAGAAAATATCAAGAACTAACAAGATCCAGAGAACTAACAAAAGATCCAGAGAACTAAGAAAACAGCCAGGAAAACTAGGAAAATATCCAGAGAACTAACAAAAGATCCAGAGAACTAAAATATAGCCAGAAAAACTAGGAAAATAGCCAGAAAACTAGCAAAAGATTCAGAGAACTAAGAAAATAGCCAGAAAAACTAGGAAAATATCCAGAGAACTAACAAAAGATCCAGAGAACAAGAAATAGCCAGAAAAATTAGGAAAATATCCAGAGAACTAACAAAAGATCCAGAGAACTAAGAAAATAGCCAGAAAACTAGGAAAATATCCAGAGAACTAACAAAAGATCCAGAGAACTAAGAAAATAACCAGAAAACCTAGGAAAATATCCAGAGAACTAACAAAAGATCCAGAGAACTAAGAAAATAACCAGAAAAGCTAGGAAAATATCCAGAGAACTAACAAAAGATCCAGTCTTTTGCCCAGCTCCTTGAGGAACTTAGATGCACTCTTTCCCCATGAGCCAAGGATCTCTGAGCCTACGGGAACAAACATATAATGATGGGCAAGTTCTCCATTTTTTCTCGACTTTTGGGACTCCCTGAAGGTGGCAGCTGCCCCTTCTTCCTCCCTGGTGTATTGGAGATAAGTATCAGCCAAGGTAGATGCACATGTGTAGTCCCACACCACCTGCTTGCCGTCTGTCCAGGCCTGAAGGGAGATACCATCTGGACGCTTTTGGCTGCCATCAGATCTGCATAGTTGGGGTGGCACCCTTACTGCTGGGCATCCGGCTGATGTGAGGCTCCTCTTGATAATGTTATTAATCTCTTCATGTCTTGCAATCTTTCCCTCGGATTTACGACACACAAGACTATGGTACCCGAATCGGTCTGCTGCTTCACTGCCCCAAATACACCTGTGTTCGGCGAGAATAGGGGCGGCAAGTCGAAGGGCAACACCAATGCGGATGGTCTGTGGGTCTAGGCGTGTGCCAAGGCTGGAGTTGGGAACAGCCAACAGAAAGTCCCCTGCATGAGGAGCTCTCACTGCAAGGAGGCGGGCTCTATCCTTCCCTGACACACACTGAAGCATTGCTGAGGCTATATTCTCTACTGTTGGGCCATCCCAATAGTGTGTGTGTATATATATATATATATATATATATATATATATATATATATATATATATATATATATATATATATATATATATATGCAGAATAATCACAGGAGTTGAATAATAGCTCTAGGCCTTTCGTGTTGCAATGTTGCAGAAATATAGTAGGATTCGCTCAGGGTAACGTCTCTCTAGAATAAACGAATCTGGGCTTTCCTACTCTTTCTGCAACATTGGAAGCTCATGATGTATTGATTGCAATACGAAAGGCCTAGAGCTATCATTCAATCTCCCTGTGGTTATTTTAGATGAAAATGTTCAAAGTTTTCATGAAATGTTCAAAGTTTCCTGGAAATATTCAAAGTTTTCTGGAAATGTTCAAAGTTTTTGGGAAATGTTCAGAGTTTTTTGGAAATGTCATTCTGAAATGTTCAAAGTTTTCTGAAATTTTCAAAGTTTTCTTAAATTTTGAAAGTTTTCTAGAAATGTTCAAAGTTTTCTGAAATGTTCAAAGTTTCTGAAATGTTCAAAGTTTTCTGGAAATTCAAAGTTTCTGGAAATGTTCAAAGTTTTCTGAAATGTTCAAAGTTTTCTGAAATGTTCAAAGTTTTCTGAATGTTCAAAGTTTTCTGAAATGTTCAAAGTTTTCTGAAATGTTCAAAGTTTCTGGAAATGTTCAAAGTTTTCTGAAATGTTCAAAGTTTTCTGGAAATGTTCAAAGTTTTCTGAAATGTTCAAAGTTTCTGGAAATGTTCAAAGTTTTCTGAAATGTTCAAAGTTTTCTGAAATGTTCAAAGTTTTCTGAAATGTTCAAAGTTTTCTGAAATGTCAAAGTTCTGAAATGTTCAAAGTTTTCTGAAATGTTCAAAGTTTTCGAAATGTTCAAAGTTTCTGAAATGTTCAAAGTTTTGAAATGTTCAAAGTTTCTGGAAATGTTCAAAGTTTTCTGAAATGTTCAAAGTTTTCTGAAATGTTCAAAGTTTTCTGAAATGTTCAAAGTTTTCTGGAAATGTTCAAAGTTTTCTGGAAATGTTCAAAGTTTTCTGAAAATGTTCAAAGTTTTCTGGAAATGTTCAAAGTTTTCTAGAAATGTTCAAAGTTTTCTCTGAAATGTTCAAAGTTTTCCAGAAATGTTCAAAGTTGTCTCGAAATGTTCAAAGTTTTCTTTAAATGTTCAAAGTTTCCTGGAAATGTTCAATGTTTTCTAGGAAATGTTCAAAGTTTTCGGAAATGTTCATTTATAAGGATAAGATTTTAAACTTTTTAGATAAATACTTAGTAAATTTAAAAAAATATAATTCTTATTTTAAGACATAAAATTAATTAAAATTGAATAATATTTTAGTAAAAATGATTTTCAAAATACTAATTCTATCAAATATAATATGATTTTATTTTTAATTAATTTTAATATTTCAAAATAAATAAAATTTTCTAAAAAGTTTTAAGATTTTTAATATTTTTTAATATAAATAATTATAAATTTAAAAAATAAAATTATTAATTATTTTTCATTTCATTTAAATTTAAAATTTATAGTAAAATTACTTAGTAAAAATATTTTCAAAATCAATCTAAATAATGCAATAAATCATTTTAAGTTGAAAATTAGATTTTAAAATATTTATGAAAGTTAAAATTAATGATATAATAAAATGAATTTTAATTAATTTTAGATTTATTTTATTAAGTGATTGAAATTAATTAAATTTTCAATTTGATTCTAAATTAATTATAATGTCCATCAAGTCTTTTTAATTTATTTTAAATGTAATAATAAATATTTATAATGTTAATTTTATTGAATTAAATTTATTTAAAATTTAAAATATATTAAAAAAAAATTTTTTTTAATTCAAGGCATAAATTTTTAAAAACTTTTTAGTAAAATATCCAGAACCTAAAGATCTAAAACTTCTTTTCCATAAATTCATTGTAGAAATTTTTTAAGTTGAAAATTAGTATTTATAAAAAATATTTTAAAAAGATAAAGTTAAGGAAATTGAATAAAATAATTTTAAATTTTCAGCTTTAATGTTTCATGATTTTCGAAAATTTGAAATTTCTAAAAAATTATTTATTTTAGATAAAATATAAATAATTATAAAAAAAATCATAAAATATTTTTTATTTTTAATTTAATTTCAAGTTTTTAAACTATTTTAGATAAAATCTTTAAGTTCTAAAGAAAATCATAAAATTCATTTTCCCATAAATTTAATTGCGTGAAATTCTATTTAAATTATTAAGTTTTTAGAAAAAATGAATTTCAAAAATAGTTAATGATATGTAATATTTTAATTCTTAATGTTTATGATTTGAAATATAGATTTCAAATTTATTAAGATTTTTAATGATTTAAAATATGTAAAATTAAAATAAAATGCTTACTTTTCATTTTTTGCATTAAACTTTTCAAGATTTTCTGAAAACTATTTTTTAGATAAAATATACTATGAGTAAACTTCCTAAGAAAATCATAAAATTTTGCTTACTTTTCCATAAATTTCAATTGCAGTAAATTCTATAAAAATGTAAAATCTAAGTATTTTACTAAAAATGTTTTGTAAAACATCAAACCGTTAAAACGTCAAATATGCATAAACATTTGCATTTTCTGAGTTTTAATTTTCATGATTTTGAAAATAATTGAATATTCTATAAAATATTGATTTTATAGATTTTTAATGAATTTTAAAAATATGTAAATATTATAAATATTCAAAAATGCTATAAAACGTTATTTATTGCATTTTGACATTCAAGCATTTTCAAGGATTTTCTGAAAAACTATTTTAGATAAAATATACTATAGTAACTTCTAAGAAAATCATAAATTTTCTTACTTTTCCCATAAATTTAATTCATAAATTCTATTTAAAAGTGTGAAAATTAATATTTAACTAAAAATAGTTTTCAAAAAGCACTCAAACCTCAATCAATATGCATAAATACGTTTACAATTCTGAGTTTAATGTTCATATTTTTCGAAAATATAATATTCTATAAAATTTTATAGTTTTAATGATTTTAATATAATTATAATAAATTAAAAACTTTTGATTTGACATTGCATTTCAAGTTTCTAACATTTTTAGATAAAATACCTTAGTAAGCTCTAAGAAAATCATAAATTTGCTACTTTTCATAATTATTCAGATTTTTAAGTGTAAATTATTAGCTAAAGTTGCAAACCTCAAACCCTAACGTCGAAATATGCAAAATACGTTATTTCGAGCTTTAATGTTGTATTTAATAATATAAATATTCTATAAAATATTTAAAATTTAAATATAAGATATTTTTTGATTTTGACGTAAGGCATTTTCAGTTTTTAAAAACATTTTAATAAATATCTTGGTAAGCTTCAAAATAATCATAAATTTCAATTCAATTTAATAAACATTTTCAGTTTTCTAAAAACATTTTTGATAAAATAACATAGTAAGCTTCCTAAAGAAAATCTAAAATTTGCTTACTTTCCCATAAATTTCAATTGCAGTAAATTCTATTTAAGTGTGAAAATTAATTTAGCTAAAATGGTTTTGAAACATCAAACGCTCTAAACGTCGAAATAGCAATAAAATACGATTTGCAATTTTCTGTTTAATGTTCATGTATTTTCGAAAATAATAGAAATATTCTAAATTGATTTATAGATTTAATGATTTTAATATGTAATAATATAATATTAAATGCTATAAACTATTTATTGCATTTGACGTTAAGCATTTAAGTTTCTAAAACTATTTTAGATAAAATATACATAAGCTTCAAAATAAATCCATAAATTTAATTGCATAAAATTCATTTAAAAGTGTGAAAATTAAGTATTTTGCTAAATAGTTTTGCAGAAGCATCAACCCTCTAAACGTCGAATATGATAAAAATTCGTTGTTCATGATTTTCGAAAATAATATGAAATATTCTATAAAATATTGATTTTATAATTTAGATTTATATGTAAATATTAATAAATAAAATGCAAACGTATTTTGCATTGACGATTAATTTCAGTTTTCTGAAACTTTTTAGATAAAATATCCTATGGTAGCCTAAGAAAATCAAAATTTTCACCCATAAATTAATTGCAGTAGAAATTCTATTTAATTGACATTCAAAGGCATTTTCAAGGTTTTCTGAAAACATTTTTAGATAAAATACTATGTAAGCTTCCTAAAGAAAATCATAAAATTTTGCTTACTTTTCCATAAATTTCAATTGCAGTGAAATTCTATTTAAAAGTGTGAAAATCTAAGTATTTTAGCAAAAATGAGTTTGCCAGAAAAGCATCAAACCGTCTAAAACGTCGAAATATGCAATAAAATACGATTTTGCTTTCTGAGCTTTTAATGTTTCATGAATTTTCGAAAATAATATGAAATATTCTATAAAAATATTGATTTTATAGATTTTTAATGATTTTAAAATATGTAAATAATTTATAAATATTCAAAAATGCTATAAAACGTTATTTTATTGCATTTTTGACGATTTAAGGCATTTTCAAGGATTTTCTGAAAAACTATTTTTTAGATAAAATATACCTATGAGTAAGCTTCTAAAAGAAAATCATAAAATTTTGCTTACTTTTCCCATAAATTTCAATTGCAGTAGAAATTCTATTTAAAAGTGTGAAAATCTAAGTATTTTAGCTAAAAATGAGTTTTTGCAGAAAAGCACTCAAACGCTCTAAAACGTCGAAATATGCAATAAATACGATTTAGCAATTTTTCTGAGCTTTTAATGTTTCATGAATTTTCGAAAATAATATGAAATATTCTATAAAAATATTGATTTTATAGATTTTTAATGGATTTTTAAAATATGTAAATAATTTATAAATATTCAAAATGCTATAAAACGTTATTTTATTGCATTTTTGACGATTCAAGGCATTTTCAAGGATTTTCTGAAAAACTATTTTTTAGATAAAATATACCTATGAGTAAGCTTCCTAAAGAAAATCATAAAATTTTGCTTACTTTTCCCATAAATTTCAATTGCAGTAGAAATTCTATTTAAAAGTGTGAAAATCTAAGTATTTTAGCTAAAAATGAGTTTTGCCAGAAAAGCACTCAAACCGCTCTAAAACGTCGAAATATGCAATAAAATACGATTTTAGCACATTTTTCTGAGTTTTTAATGTTTCATGATTTTTCGAAAATAATATGAAATATTCTATAAAATATTGATTTTATAGATTTTTAATGGATTTTTAAAAATATGTAAATAATTTATAAATATTAAAAAATGCTATAAAACGTTATTTATTGCAATTTTGACGATTAAGGCATTTTCAAGGATTTTCTAAAACTACTTTTTAGATAAAATATCCTATAGTAAGCTTCCTAAAAGAAAATCATAAAATTTTGTTACTTACCATAAATTTCAATTGCAGTAAATTTATTAAAAGTGTGAAAATTAAGTATTTTAGCTAAAATGAGTTTGCCAGAAAGCACTCAAACCGTCTAAACGTCGAAATATGCAATAAAATACGATTTTAGCACATTTTTGACTTTTTAATGTTTCATGAATTTTTCGAAAATAATATAAATATTCTATAAAATATTGATTTTATAGATTTTTAATGGGATTTTAAAATTGTAAATAATTTATAAATATTAAAAAATGCTATAAAACGATATTTTATTGCATTTTTACGATTAAGGCATTTTCAGGATTTTCTAAAACTATTTATTAGATAAAATATACCTGAGTAAGTTCCTAAAAGAAAATCATAAAATTTTGCTTACTTTTCCATAAATTTCAATTGCAGTAAATTCTATTTAAAAGTGTGAAAATCTAGTATTTTAGCTAAAAAATGAGTTTGCCAGAAAGCACTCAAACGTTAAACGTCAAATATGCAATAAAATAGATTTAAATTTTTCGAGCTTTTAATGTTTCATGTATTTTTCGAAAAAATATGAAATATTCTTAAAAATATTGATTTTTATAGATTTTTAATGGATTTTTAAAAATATGTAAATAATTTATAAATATTAAAATTATAAAACGAATTTTTGCATTTGACGATTAAAGGATTTTCAGATTTTCTAAAACTATTTTAGATAAAATATACTATGAGTAACTTCTAAAGAAAATCATAAATTTTGCTTTTCCATAAATTTCAATTCAGTAAAATTCTATTTAAAAGTGTGAAAATCTAGTATTTTAGCTAAAAATGAGTTTTGCCAGAAAGCACTCAAACCGCTCTAAAACGTCGAAATATGCATAAAATACGATTTTAGCCATTTTCTGGTTTTAAGTTTCTGTATTTTCGAAAATAATATAAATATCTATAAAAATATTATTTTATAGATTTTATGATTTTTAAAAATATGTAAATAATTTTAAATATTCAAAATGCTATAAAACTTGATTTTATTGCATTTTTGACGATTAAGGATTCAAATTTTCTGAAAACTATTTTTAGATAAAATATACCTTAGTAAGCTTCTAAAAGAAAATCATAAAATTTTGCTTACTTTTCCCATAAATTTCAATTGCAGTAAAATTTATTTAAAAGTGTGAAAATTAAGTATTTTAGCTAAAATGAGTTTAGAAAAGCACTCAAACCCTCTAAAACGTCAATATGCAATAAAATAGATTTAGACATTTTCTGAGTTTTTAATGTTTCTGTATTTTCGAAAATAATAAATTTCATAAATATTGATTTTTATAGATTTTTAATGGATTTTTAAAAATATGTAAATATTTATAAATATTCAAAAATGTATAAAACTGTATTTTATTGCATTTTTGACGATTCAAGGCATTTTCAGATTTTCTGAAAAACTATTTTTTAGATAAAATATACCTATAAGTAAGCTTCCTAAAGAAAATCATAAAATTTTGCTTACTTTTCCATAAATTTCAATTGCAGTAGAAATTCTATTTAAAAGTGTGAAAATCTAAGTATTTAGCTAAAAATGAGTTTTCCAGAAAAGCACTCAAACCGCTCTAAAACGTCGAAATATGCAATAAAATACGATTTTAGCACATTTTCTGAGCTTTAATTTTCATGTATTTTCGAAAATAATATGAAATATTCTATAAAAATATTGATTTTTATAGATTTTTAATGGGATTTTTAAAATATGTAAATAATTTATAAATATTAAAAATGCTATAAAACTTATTTTATTGCATTTTTGACGATTTAAGGCATTTTCAGGATTTTTGAAAAACTATTTTTTAGATAAAATATACCTATGAGTAAGCTTCCTAAAGAAAATCATAAAATTTTGCTTACTTTTCCCATAAATTTCAATTGCAGTAGAAATTTATTTAAAAGTGTGAAAATCTAAGTATTTTAGCTAAAAATGAGTTTTGCCAGAAAAGCACTCAAACCGCTCTAAACGTCGAAATATGCAATAAAATACGATTTTAGCACATTTTCTGAGCTTTTTAATGTTTCATGTATTTTCGAAAATAATATGAAATATTCTATAAAATATTGATTTTAATAGATTTTAATGGGATTTTTAAAATATGTAAATAATTTATAAATATTAAAATGCTATAAAACGTTATTTTATTGCATTTTGACGATTAAGGCATTTTCAAGGATTTTCTAAAAACTATTTTTTAGATAAAATATACCTATGAGTAAGCTTCCTAAAGAAAATCATAAAATTTTGCTTACTTTTCCATAAATTTCAATTGCAGTAGAAATTCTATTTAAAAGTGTGAAAATCTAAGTATTTTAGCTAAAAATGAGTTTTGCCAGAAAAGCATCAAACCGTTAAAACGTCGAAATATGCAATAAAAATTTGCACATTTTCTGAGCTTTTAATGTTTCATGATTTTCGAAAATAATATGAAATATTCTATAAAATATTGATTTTATAGATTTTTAATGGATTTTTAAAATATGTAAATAATTTATAAATATTCAAAAATGCTATAAAACGTTATTTTATTGCATTTTGACGATTCAAGGCATTTTCAAGGATTTTCTGAAAACTATTTTTTAGATAAAATATACCTATGAGTAAGCTTCCTAAAGAAAATCATAAATTTTGCTACTTTTCCCATAAATTTCAATTGCAGTGAAATTTATTTAAATGTGAAAATCTAAGTATTTTAGCTAAAAATGAGTTTTGCCAGAAAGCATCAAACCGTCTAAAACGTCGAAATATGCAATAAAATCGATTTTAACATTTTCTGAGTTTTAATGTTTCATGTATTTTTCGAAAATAATATGAAATATTCTATAAAATATTGATTTTATAGATTTTTAATGGATTTTAAAAATATGTAAATAATTATAAATATTAAAAATGCTATAAAACGTTATTTTATTGCATTTTTGACGATTAAGGCATTTTCAAGGATTTTCTGAAAACTATTTTTAGATAAAATATACCTTGAGTAAGCTTCCTAAAGAAAATCATAAAATTTTGCTTACTTTTCCCATATAAAATATTGATTTTTATAGATTTTTAATGGATTTTTAAAAAAATGTAAATAATTTATAAATATTCAAAAATGCTATAAAACGTTATTTTATTGCATTTTTGACGATTAAGGCATTTTCAAGGATTTTCTGAAAAACTATTTTTTAGATAAAATATACCTGGAGTAAGCTTCCTAAAAGAAAATCATAAAATTTTGCTTACTTTTCCCATAAATTTCAATTGCAGTAGAAATTCTATTTAAAAGTGTGAAAATCTAAGTATTTTAGCTAAAAATGAGTTTTGCCAGAAAAGCACTCAAACCGCTCTAAAACGTCGAAATATGCAATAAAATACGATTTTAGCACATTTTCTGAGCTTTTTAATGTTTCATGTATTTTTCGAAAATAATATGAAATATTCTTTAAAAATATTAATTTTATAGATTTTTAATGGGATTTTTTAAAAATATGTAAATAATTTATAAATATTAAAAATGCTATAAAACGATTTTATTGCATTTTTGACGATTAAGAGCATTTTCAAGGATTTTCTGAAAAACTATTTTTAGATAAAATATACCTATGAGTAAGCTTCCTAAAGAAAATCATAAAATTTTGCTTACTTTTCCCATAAATTTCAATTGCAGTAGAAATTCTATTTAAAAGTGTGAAAATCTAAGTATTTTAGCTAAAAATGAGTTTTGCCAGAAAAGCACTCAAACCGCTCTAAAACGTCGAAATATGCAATAAAATACTATTTAGGCACATTTTCTGAGCTTTTTAATGTTTCATGTATTTTTCGAAAATAATATGAAATATTCTATAAAAATATTGATTTTTATAGATTTTAATGGGATTTTTAAAAATATGTAAATAATTTATAAATATTAAAAAATGCTATAAAACGTTATTTTATTGCATTTTTTGACGATTCAAGGCATTTTCAAGGATTTTCTGAAAAACTATTTTTTTAGATAAAATATACCTATGAGTAAGCTTCCTAAAAGAAAATCATAAAATTTTGCTTACTTTTCTCATAAATTTCAATTGCAGTGAAATTCTATTTAAAAGTGTGA
>WNWK01045577.1:0-14665 GCA_009830355.1 Cherax destructor
TAGTACTAGTATAGTACTAGTACTAGTTATAGTACTTAGACTAGTTATAGTACTGTAGACTATATGTACTATAGTACTAGTTATAGTACTAGTTATAGTACTATAGTACTGTTATAGTACTATAGTACTAGTTATAGTACTTAGTACTAGTTATAGTACTTAGTACTAGTTATAGTACTATAGTACTAGTTATAGTACTATAGTACTGGTTATAGTACTATAGTACTAGTTATAGTACTTAGTACTGTTATAGTACTATAGTACTAGTTATAGTACTATAGTACTAGTTATAGTACTATAGTACTAGTTATAGTACTATAGTACTAGTTATAGTACTATAGTACTAGTTATAATGTACTATAGTACTAGTTATAGTACTATAGTACTAGTTATAGTACTATAGTACTAGTTATAGTACTATAGTACTAGTTATATACTACTATTAGAAATACTAGTTATAGTACTATAGTACTAGTTATAGTACTATAGTCTATGAGTACTATAGTACTAGTTATAGTACTAAAAGTTGCTAGTTATAGTACTATAGTACTAGTTATAGTACTATAGTACTAGTTATAGTACTATAGTACTAGTTATAGTACTATAGTACTAGTTATAGTACTATAGTACTAGTTATAAGTACTATAGTACTAGTTATAGTACTATAGTACTAGTTATAGTACTATAGTACTAGTTATAGTACTATAGTACTAGTTATAGTACTATAGTACTAGTTATAGTACTATAGTACTAGTTATAGTACTATAGTACTAGTTATAGTACTATAGTACTAGTTATAGTACTATAGTACTAGTTATAGTACATATAGTACTAGTTATAGTACTAGTATGGTTATAGTACTATGTACTATAGTACTAGTTATAGTACTATAGTACTAGTTATAGTACTATAGTACTAGTTATAGTACTTAGTACTAGTTATAGTACTATAGTACTAGTTATAGTACTATAGTACTAGTTATAGTTCATAGTATAGTACTTATACAGTAGACTGTATAGTATATTATAGTACTAGTTATAGTACTAGTTATAGTACTGGTTATAGTACTAGTTATAGTACTGGTTATAGTACTAGTTATAGTACTATAGTACTAGTTATAGTACTAGTAGTACTGGTAGTACTGAGTACTATTATGTACTAGTATATAGTTATAGTACTAGTTATAGTACTATAGTACTAGTTAGTAGTACTGTAGTACTAGTTATAGTACTGTAGTACTAGTTATAGTACTGTAGTACTAGTTATAGTACTGGTTATAGTACTAGTTATAGTACTGGTTATAGTACTGGTTATAGTACTAGTTATAGTACTGTAGTACTAGTTATAGCACTAGTTATAGTACTATAGTACTGGTTATAGTACTGTAGTACTAGTTATAGTACTGTAGTACTAGTTATAGTACTAGTTATAGTACTGGTTATAGTACTGTAGTACTAGTTATAGTACTGTAGTACTAGTTATAGTACTGTAGTACTAGTTATAGTACTGTAGTACTAGTTATAGTACTGTAGTACTAGTTATAGTACTGTAGTACTAGTTATAGTACTGTAGTACTAGTTATAGTACTGTAGTACTAGTTATAGTACTGTAGTACTAGTTATAGATACTATAGTATTTAGTTATATGTACTGTAGTACTAGTTATAGTACTGTAGTACTAGTTATAGTACTGTAGTACTAGTTATAGTACTGTAGTACTAGTTATAGTACTGTAGTACTAGTTATAGTACTGTAGTACTAGTTATAGTACTGTAGTACTAGTTATAGTACTGTAGTACTAGTTATAGTACTGTAGTACTAGTTATAGTACTGTAGTACTAGTTATAGTACTGTAGTACTAGTTATAGTACTGTAGTACTAGTTATAGTACTGTAGTACTAGTTATAGTACTGTAGTACTAGTTATAGTACTATAATTAGTTATAGTACTATAGTACTAGTATAGTACTATAGTACTAGTTATAGTACTATAGTACTAGTTATAGTACTATAGTACTAGTTATAGTACTATAGTACTAGTTATAGTACTATAGTACTAGTTATAGTACTAGTTATAGTACTATAGCACTAGTTATAGTACTATAGTACTAGTTATAGTACTATAGTACTAGTTATAGAAGTTATAGACTATAGTACTAGTTATAGTACTATAGTACTAGTTATAGTACTAGTTATGTACTAGTTATAGTAAAACTAGTTATAGTACTAGTTATAGTACTAGTTATAGTACTAGTTAGTATAGATAGTATACTATGCAGTTATAGTACTATAGACTAGTTATAGACTATAGTACTAGGTTATAGCACTATAGTACTAGTTATAGACTATAGTACTAGTTATAGCACTATAGTACTAGTTATAGCACTATAGTACTAGTTATAGCACTATAGTACTAGTTATAGCACTATAGTACTAGTTATAGCACTATAGTACTAGTTATAGCACTATAGTACTAGTTATAGCACTATAGTACTAGTTATAGCACTATAGTACTAGTTATAGCACTATAATACTAGTTATAGCACTATAGTACTAGTTATAGCACTATAGTACTAGTTATAGCACTATAGTACTAGTTATAGCACTATAGTACTAGTTATAGTACTATAGTACTATAACTAGTTATAGTACTATAGTACTAGTTATAGTACTAGATATAGCACTATAGTTCACGTGTCACGACAGTTTTAACTTTATATATATCTAAGGGACAGCGATCAATTTAGAATGTCTCAATTCAAAATCTAAATAACATGGAGCCAATAAACAAGCACATAATTGCCAAGTGAAATATAAATTCGACTTCCAATTATTTATTATTATAAGGAAGCGGTAAACCTACAATGGTCATGAAGCGCCTGGGGAATGAGAGGCAATCAAATATGACCCAGTGAAACAGAGGGTAACTAAAATTGCTGGGTTCGTTGTCCAAGACAATCTCTCATGATTCATAAATAACTCAAACTTGGTCATCAAAGTCACACTAGAGGGCAAGCAACATGTCCGTGTAGGATAAATACCCGAAAATCCTTGTATTATATTCATAAAAAGCGCGAACCTCACCGCCCTTATTAACTCTCCCTGTTATACTCTTCAACCTCGCTAGTCTCATATCAGGCATATTAAACAGTACACCCTACCCTATAATGCTGCATGAGCCTTGTGGGTTTTAGCGCTTAATTTTGATTATAATAAAAAGCGCGAAATTCGCGTTGGTCTTAGAGCGCTGTTTTAAAGTAAATATCTCTTCTCGCGTCTATTATCTTAATTGATGTAACTGCCGCAGAAAGATCCCATTTAAACACAGTGATCTAGAGCAGCTAGATCACCTTGCTGTAATCTGTGTCAGCACGCGAGACCTGCTACAAGAAGCGCCGAATACACAGGACCTGTCGATTAAAACTACCTCCTCTGACTCATAAATTTTCACTGAACTCCGCGGCAAGCTATGGCCTTGAGCTCTCTGTTTTCGACTAGTTCTTATCCTCTAAATATCCCTCCGCTGGCTATATTTCCCCTCAGTTTCCCTTAGGTTTGCAACAGGTAGAAACTCGAGGGAACACCGGAAGAAGCTGACAAAAGTGGCATATCTCTCTCACTCCCTTTAACCCGCGACCATAACCCACTAAGAACAGCCATGACGAGCGACCATAAAGTTTACATGATGGCTCATAAAACGTTTTCACGGTCAAGGCCATCCAACACATAACCCTCTCCCCGGAATGGCCTCTAAAATATCTCATTGACTGTTGACGATCATTTGGGTGCGATCTTTATGACTCTACTTGACAGAAATAGCTCGGCTGTTTCTGGGGAATGTGCCGGTGAGGGTTCTAGAGCATAGCAGCAGTGGCGGAGCGCTGAAGGTGCTGGCTGGGGACGGTCTTGCGCGTCTTGAGGCCGGAGCGGCGTCTTTGCTGCTACTGGTGTTTGTGAAGTTTTTTTGTACACTAATGACGGACACTGATACGGTCAGTGACTGACGTGAAATAGCCGGAAGCAGTGAAGCGATAAAATAGCTGTTGGTTTGATTTAAGATGACAACAGAAAAAATACATCTTTTTTTTTTTTTTTTGCTGATGTTTTAATAATGATTTATGTATAAAAAAATATATATTTTATAGTGTTGAAAGCAGGTGTTTGGATGATGGAGTAAAGAGTGGTTATTATAGTCTCAAGATGATTGTGGAGGGTCAACTACTGTACTATTTCAGTCCATGCCGTTTAAGATAAGTGGTATGCTTACCTTGTTTCACATTATTTAGGTATCAGTAATGTAATGGCTATGTTTCACATCATTCAGACAATGTTTCAAATTGCTCAGAAGCCAGTGTCATACTCACCATTTTTCATATTTTTTTAAAAATATTTCAAATATTTTTGACAAACTATTCAAATTGTTTTAACGCGTTTCTAACCTTTTAGGGACCGGTGTTGTAATGACCCATGTTTCCCATCGTACAGACGCCGGTGTTGTAATGACCCATGTTTCCCATCGTACAGATACCGGTGTTGTAATGACCCATGTTTCCCATCGTACAGACGCCGGTGTTGTAATGACCCATGTTTCCCATCATACAGATACCGGTGTTGTAATGACCCATGTTTCCCATCGTACAGATACCGGTGTTGTAATGACCCATGTTTCCCATCGTACAGATACCGGTGTTGTAATGACCCATGTTTCCCATCGTACAGATACCGGTGTTGTAATTACCATGTTTATCATGGTCATTACGCTAGGTAGGCGTAAGGCCTACCTAGCATGGGCCGGTAGGCCGTCAGTGTTTCTGTATTCTCGTGCTTTTATATTCTTGCCGGATTGGAAAATAGTGTTAAAAAAAACTATTTCCGGAACCTTACATATATTCTACTCCATAAAAGAAGTATTTGGTAGGTGATTATTAATAATATACTATTATGGAACAGAGTTTCGTGTAAACTTACGCGTGAGAGCGCACTCATACACGCGCGCGCGCACGAACACGCATAATATATATATATATATATATATATATATATATATATATATATATATATATATATATATATATATATATACGTATATATATATATATATATATATATATATATATATATATATATATATATTATATATATATTATTTACAGGAATTAACAAGTTAAGAAGCTGGTAAAATTACCGAATAGGTAAAACTGGTCATTTAGCAAGAACTCATTTAACATTAAGTCCATTCTAAAATTTTCTCTTATACGTTTAAAGATATATATTTTTCATTTATGTTAATGTAAAAATTAATAATTTTGTATCAAAAGAACCATAGAAAACTTACCTAACCTTATTATAACAAGCGCAATTTAATTTAGCCTAATCCAACTAAATACATTTTAGGTAAGTTTACAATAATTTAATAAACAAATACAATGAAATATATTTTTTTCTTTAGGTTCAGAATGATTTTTGCGAACTTACTGCATACACAAATTTTTCTTGCCTTATTCGGCAAGAAGAGCGTTGCTATTGAAGCCAAAATAGCAAGTTTTACTTATTCGGCACGACATTATATATATATATATATATATATATATATATATATATATATATATATATATACATTGATAATAGCAAAAATTAATATAAACTCAACATCTTTTGCCTGAACGATCGTTGCTAAGTAAACTTGGATGACAGTCAGTGAGGTATATATATATCTCAGAATATTTACATCAACGCGGTGAACATTTTTCAGTGTATACGCACTGATAGGGTTTAATAAAATATTGCAAATGAATAACGCTTTGTCTTGCAATTTTTTTTTTTTATAATTATCGAGGCTATTTCAGTCATTACAGTTTTTTCAATGTCATATTCACTACTATTATACTTTTTTTTATATTAGTAATAAATATTTTTCTGCTTATAATATTGTAACTGTTTTTCTTTATGATTGAAATACTTATCAATAAAATTAATATAATAAGCGACTGTGTGTACTCACCTAATTGTGGTTGCAGGGGTCGATTCATAGCTCCTGGCCTACCTGGAGGGTTTTCCGGGAAACAGCGCCCCCGCGGCCCGGTCCATGACCAGGTCTCCTGGTGGATCAGGACCTGATCAACGAGGCTGTTACTGCTGGCCGTACATAGTCCAACGTACGAACCACAGCCACGCTGATCCGGCACTGACTTTACGTATCTGTCCAGCTCCCTCTTGAAGACAACCAGGCTGGTGAGTGTGTGTGCAAGTAGCCATTTGTGTGCATATATTTTTGTGTATAGAAGTATTGTGTGTACCGGGTATGTAACCATCTACATGAGTGGTCACATTCAGCTGCGTATGGAAAGTTCCGTAACGCCTAATAAGCCGAACCCCCATAAAAATTATACTTTTCCAACAAATTGTTTTACAGAATGATAGATAATTTTTTAATTGACATTAATATAAAGATTTTTATTTTTGTACCAAAACTGAATTAGAAACCTCACCTAAACTCTCTTAAACGCAATTTTCTTTGAGCCATATTCTGCTATATATATCATATGTCAATTTAAATTTACTATTACTTAAAATTAATGATATAAATTTGTTCTGTATGCTCAGAGCTATGGCAAAAACAAATTTTCTTTCTGGCTATTCGGCAGAGAACAGAACTGGTTTTTTTTTTAGACCACTCTAGGCGATTCGCCTTAATCGGCACTACAGCTACATACACACATGGTTGTGTGTCTGTAGCCTCGCTTGTAAATATGAATGCATGTAGCGGAGCCTGTAGAAATATTATACTCACGCATATCTTCACATAGTAAATGTATCTGTGTGATTACTGATATTGATTATAGAATTATAGTTTATTATTCTCATTATAATATTGATAATAGAAGATAAAGATATGTTGATTAATGACCTCTACTCATCAGGTACTGCACTGGGAAGTTATGGTTATACCTATTTATGGATAAATATGCATATTTATGTCTATATGCGTATATATTTCAGTTTAAATTCGTTTCGAATGTCGATAACATTAATATTATGCATATACTAAATAATCTCATGGGTATATTATTATTATTATTTTTAATGTTGATGGGCTAAATCCATAGGGTTTATTCAGAACCTGAATTAAAAAAAGCAAAATCACGGTAGCTACAATTTCTTGTTTGGAGAATCCTCTACGGGCATGAGGCATCTCGTCCCTTCTTCCCTTTACCCATTGAAGAAACAGACGTATCATGAATAAATTACGTTTGTGTATGCAGTTTGTATATGCAATAATTTCGCAAAAAAAAAAATATTTCACTGTGTTTGTTTATTATTATATAACTGTAAACTTATCTAAAATATATTTAGTTGGATTAGGCTAAATTTAATTGCGCTCGTTATAATAAGGTTAGGTAAGTTTTCTAAGCTTGTTTTGGTACAAAATTATTAACTTTTACATTATCATAAATGAAAAATATATATCTTTAAACGTATGAGAAATTTTTAGAAAGAACTAAATTTTAAATGAGTTCTTGCTAATTGACAAATTTCACCTATTTGGCACATTATATATATATATATATATATATATATATATATATATATATATATATATATATATATATATATATTTCCCTCAAGGACGATGCCTTGATACTGGGGAGAAGCTCTTGATCTGAGGAAGTGAACCTATCCTCATTTTCCTTGGATAGAACCTATCCAAAATTATTTTAAAAGTGTTTTTTATCTATAGTATTTATTTCATTATTAGTGGTAGAAGAATGTGTGGTGCTTCATCCAGAGCGACCAATTTCAACTTTAAATGAAAATTATTTTTGGAAGTCTTTAAACTGTACTTCAGAAGAAATATATCAGTGATTTAATATAAAAATAAAGAGTTTAATTTTAAATACACACAATTTTATATATAATATAGATAATATTTATAGATAATATTAAAGGCTTCACTTTGTTATTGTTTGTATATAGTTAAACATCTGGGTCTAGTTACCTTGAAGGTTATGCTCTGAGAATATATTTATCCATAAAATCATAAGCACATTATACAAATAATCTTTTAAAATTACATATTGTGTGTGTGTGTGTGTGTGTGTGTGTGTGTGTGTAAGAGAGAGAGATTTCTGATGGTTCTGGTGTGATATAGAAACATATTGGCTGGTAGAAACTATAGAAACAGTTTCTTAATGCCTGACTCAGCTGCACTTAATGTTGTTGATTCATAAAAAATATAAAGAATTAAGAACATAATGAACACTGAATTAGGCCTTCTAGTATATGCTAGACAGGACTCTCTCTCACCCAACGCTGCAGCAAGTCTACTGGACCATGATAGGCTAGTCCAACATACACACAACCCGTCCAAACTCTATTTAAAACAACGCAAAGTTCTTGCCCCATTGACACTACTAGGGATTTTGTTCCAGTCATCTACAACTATATTGCCAAACCAGTACTTCCCTCTACCCTTGTTAAATCTAAATATATATTCCTTCAATTTATCGCTCGAGTCCTGCCTCGGTTAGATCCTTTCTAAAAATTTCTCTTATACGTTTAGATATATTTTTTTTAATTTGTTAATGTAAAAATTTATAATTTTGTACCAAAAGAACCTTAGAAAACCTACCTAACCTTATTACAACAAGTGCAATTTAATTTAGCCTAATCCAGCTAAATATATTTTAAATAAGTTTACAATAATTTAACATTAAACACAATGAAATATATTTTTTTCGTTAGGTTCAGAATGATTTTTGCGAAATTATTTCATGCAAAAAATTTCGTTTGCCTTATTCGGCAAGAAGAGAGTTGCTATTTAAGCCAAAATTTCAAGATTTACCTATTCGGCACGACATTATATATATATATATGAGTGTAATGTAATATGATGTAGTGGTTTAAGAGACATAATTTGTTAGGTTAAAAGTGACTGAACGTGGGTCATGAAAGACGTTAGTTAAATAGGTACTTGATAAAATGATATTGATAAACACTGGGTTCATAGATATATTGCGAACCAATAGATAATAAAGTATTTGACTAACAGAAGACATATAGCAGAGAAAAATATAATTGACTTATGAGAGGAAAAACTAATTGGCACACTGTAGGCCGATAATCAGTTAATTAATCGGGTAATATTATTTTAGCATTTTCAGCATCACAATAATTGTTTGTGTCATTTTCTCTTAAAAAAATAAACTTTGAAGTTTGATTTAAAATAGATTTAAATGTCTTTGTAGATTAGGGGTATTATTCATTCTTCTTAAACTCCAGTTATAGCTATATTAAAAAATATATACATATTCCAGTAATCATTATATGTTTGGCACACTCCGATACCTATCATGTATTCTTAGGACACTAGCTCATATTATGTATACCCAGTAAACACTCATAACAATTATGTATATTATGTATAATATTTTTTTATACAGTCTTAGCATATACGAATAACTTTTATGAACTCCCGTACACACCAGTTAGTATTTTCTATTTAAGTACACTCCAGAAACTTACCTGTTTTTACACAACTATGGGGGCAAATCAAGCGTTCATTAAACAACTGTGAGCCGAGTGGGAAAATTATTTCAGAGTGGAGCCGCTCACCACATTCAGCTCTTCCTTTTCAATTAAAGCTTCACAGTCAATCCTTAATTAGTAGAGACAATAGTGAATTGATAATGACTCTTGTTTTCATGAGAGTCGTGCTTGTCTCATTTATATCACCGGGGAAGTACAGTTATACAAGACGACTTATATTCACGGAGGAGCGCTGAACTCAACGGAGTCGTACAGTGCCGTAGGTAACCGGGATTGATACAAAGAGAGTAGTTCTAATTTTCCTTATCAAGAACCCTTCACCAGCATAGCAACCCTTTAGAGGGGAATAAAGGAAGTGTATCTGTTGTGACAGTGGCTGATAGAGGTCGGCCGCCGCCGTCAGGCTTCAACACTTGCAGTTGCCGTCACGTAGCCATCATAACGCAGTGCTTCTAGATCCTTTACGATGTACAAACACGCAACTTTTTCTCTTCGGCGAGGATTTTCCGACGATATTTTCTTTATCTTTATTACTCACAATTATGGGAGTGAAGAAATGATGGTTTTCTTATCAACCCGCGCTGAGGCCTCCGCAGCGGAAGACAGTCAAAAGCCTCGTAAATCCAACATTTTCTCTTGCTGACCACTTCATGACAGATGTAATTCTTGTCCAAGTCTCGCTGATACTTAGTTACTGGATATTCCACATATAAACGATTTTGAGGGACCACACGGGAGGGTTTAGGAGTTTGCTGGAGCTTCAGTACCTCTCTCGCTCTCTCCTGCCAAGTCAGCGATGTCGTAAATCTTTGCGGGATGCGAGGGTCGGGTTGGGGGCCCGGGTTCTGGTTCGTCCCTTCACCGCTAACCCCGACCAGCTCACACTCTGTTCACTTCCTTGCTTTTTACTCCTTTTTTCTTTCTTGTTTGATATCAAACTATAGTGTGGCAGCGTCAATAAACCACCGAACTCGAGTTTAACACTTGTTTTATTTACGCTGGCGAATGTGTTGCTGACAACTATCACACGGGGAGCTGTCAGAGCTTTTCTGTCTCATACACGCAAAGGAAATGCGTAATAAACTTTGGCTAACCGCAGATAGGTTTTTTTATGGGGCCTAAATAGAAGAAAAGTGTATATATTTTTTGTTTTTAAAATAATTTCACTAACTCCAGAAGCAGTTTCACATTTGCTTCGCGCACATAATTACCATTAGAATTTGTTGCTGTGGTAATACATTAGTATGTAATTATTAGTGAGCTTTATTATTAATGTCCCCACCAATCCTTGATGGCGATGAGGGGCTCTTGAACTTAGGAACTGACCTTTGCTCCAATTTCTTAAATGGAGTCTGAATGCCTCTCATTCCCTTGGGCGGATTGAATGTAATAATAATAATAATAATAATAATAATAATAATGTGCCCGTCAAGATGGGTGCCTTGATGCTGGATAAGAGCTCTTGATCCTAGGAATTTAAGATAAGAGATTGCATCAAAAGCCGATAAGTGTGAAACAAAACGTTTGCCCCCTCAATAAATATCTTACTAATACACATGCCTCTTACATAGGAAATAGAGGATTCCTTCCCTTTCTCAGAACAAAATTACCTTCCATTTCCAAGACGCTCTTAATTAAGCTCCCTCTGGGATTAACACTTCCCACGAACAATAATAATAATTAATTATGTTATGTTATTATTATTATTATTATTGTGTTCGTACGCTTAACATTTTATTTTATTTTGATGTTTTGTATAACTGAATAATAACACTGTTCAACATATAGAAATAATAGGAACGTGACAAGTCTTTATTTATTAGTTTACGCAAATTATAACTATTTTTTTTAAATAATTCACTGGTAGCCGATCCAAATTTAACAATGTAAATTGCGAATAATGTTGGGACACCCACACTACTATCATTTTCTCTATTAAATTCCATAAATACAAAATAATAAACGTGATTTATAAAATGCGAAGTATTGAAGGAAAACAGTGATAGAGAAAACTAAGAAAAATCATTCAGAGCTGTGAATTAATATGAGTCAATACTTTTGTTCTCAAGTGCTCCTTTGAATGAAGAATTATTTTAATAGTTAAAAAAAATATTATTATTATTATTATTATTATTATTATTATTATTATTATTATTATTATTATGTAGACTAACAAATAAACTCTAAAGAGGATATCATAGAATTCTTCAGTTTTATACATTGGTAATAAATGATATTAGATACTGATAATTTTGAGATAAGAAGCAAGTATAATACTAGAATATTTATCGAGGATTCATCTCGCTCATAATTTTTTTCATAATTTAAAATAAAATTACATGTGTATAATTAGATTAATGGTATAAAATATAGCCACGTTGGTGAATAAGACACACGTGGAACACCTGTCTATCTTAACTGAGAGACTTCTCGTTTACCAAGTGTTTTATCAATGTAATTCAGAGACATAAGAAAACATCCTGTCACTGGGAGGTCCACACATGTATCAGAGAACAGAGGAAGATGATAAAATTAATCCACTATAATAAGAAATATTTCGTACAGAGAGAGCTCTGAACCTTCACTAGTAAGAGACTTAGAATGAGGGAAGATAAGATTAAGTTATTCAGGTGTAAGATAGAATTAAATAATGGAGATATAGAGGTCAGTGGCTTTCTACGGTCTTTCTGTTCTTGTGTACTTCTAGCTAGAAACAATGGATTCATGTTTGGTCAATTCAGACTTCGTAAGGATATCGAAAACTACTCATTTGGGAAAAAAAAAAAAGTTGAAACGAGTTGGCCCTTCGAAGAAGGTACCAAGATACCGGTGAAGGGGGCTCTATTCAGGAGAGTGGATATGTCCTACCCTTCTTTAGATCAAATGTGAGGAATTCCTCATTGGTATCCCTCACACGAATCTGATTTGGAGCTCCCCATCAAAATAATAATAACATGTTTTTAGAAGTGAGGTAGTTCTATGTATATAAATGCAAAGCTCAAACCCCAGGAAAACAAACCAACTACACCTTCCATAAACTACGATACAGACAAATTAATAGAACAGGTTGCGAGAAACACTGAGGATCTCTGGTTAGCCAAAAAAAAAAAAAAAAGCTAAAAGATTACACGGCTTCGTATCGGCAAGTAACGAGTAGCAAGGTTATACTAAAACTAATTTAGATTATTTGGTGGAGTTCTGATTTACATATTACAGTCTGGTCATAAATATACTAGAAAACGTCTGTAATTAGAAATCTTTCCCAAGAAAATAGACTAAAAACACTTAATTGCTTCCATAGAAACCCGTAATGTGTGGAAAATATAGAACTCGCAGCAAAGAACTCAATTCGGATAAATTCAGATTTAGAAATGATATACGAACGCGCTGGTTCCTAATTAAATAATGGCTGGGTGGGGCAAGATAGGAAGCAGGATCACTGAAGTAATTATGTGCGCAATTAAAAAAAAATAAGAGAATGGCTGGGTGGTCTGAGTAGGACCTTCATTACATTATTATTATTATTATTATTATTATTATTATTATTATTATTATTTAATTTAATTTTCAGGGGAAACAGCTGAACGTGTAAGAGTCATGCAGCGTGTTGGGGAATTAGAGAAATTCTGGTTTCAAAGAAGTGGAGGGTACATCCAGTTCTCCTGGATCAAGAGACATTCACCCACATCAAGGCACCCCTTGAAGGCCATGGGTAAGTTGGCCAGTTGTGTTAAATCTCTGTTCTTATTTTTAAGTACGTGCACTGTTTTAGGAAAGCGCATAATTAAATGGAGACCAATGATTTATTAAAAATATCCCAAGATTAAAATTGGAAATAATTGTTTAAACTTATAAACACTTGTAAGTAAATACGGTAACAGATGCTCAGAACAAATTTCAACGTAATTCATGCAAAATTTAGTACATTTCGTATGAATTTTGATGAAACTGTGATTGAATGAGTGATTTATGTCCCTTGGACTAAAACTAGAGAGATAGGGTTTACGAGCTGTGATGTGCTAGATACTAAGACTCGTTAATGTCCCTGGGAACAAGTGACCAGATGAGGTTGTCAACGACGCCAGACATCGACAAATCGCTAAAAACAAACGAGACCTAAGACCATAAAAATGACGTGAGGCCTTCGCCTCTAGGCTTCAGGTCAGTAAGGTCGTACAGAAAGGCTGGCATTACGGACCACTGATACTTTCCCATGACGCCAACTACACTGATTCTCTCATTATACTGGCTACATACACTGATACTCTCATGATAGCGACTATACAGGTACTTTCCCATGGAACCAGCTACACTATTACCCCCATGATACCAGCTACACTGATACCGGCTACACTGATACCCCCATGATACCAGCTACACTGATACCCCACGATACCGGCTACACTGATACCTCCATGATACCGGCTACACTGATACTCCCATGGTACCGGCTACACTGATACTCCCATGGTACCGGCTACACTGACATTTTCCCATGGTATTGGCAATGTTCTGATCTACTGCAGAAAAAATATTAATGCATAGGAGGATATATAAAGGATAAAATTAATACCCTACATAAGGAGTCTTTCAAGATAAGATGGAGAGCTCTGAACCTGTACTCTTAAAAGACTTAGATTAAGGCGAGAAATGACTGAATTAGACAAGTGGAAGATAAGAATAAATAAAAGAGAGATAAACACGGTGCTGAGGATATCTAAGCAATTATCTTTAGATCAACGATATGATAACCTTTGGTGACAAATTCCACTGGCTCAGCTATGAAAAAACTGTATAACTCAAAAGGAGAATAATAAACAAAACACAGGATCAGTTCCAAACAGAGCTTAAAGATGGGAAGGACCTACGGGTAATAATGTCAGCTGACTTTATGTTTAGGGAACACAATGATGCAAATGTGAAAACTAGTACTGTTAGATGTTGATGGCTGTATTCAGGGCAGGAGAGGTATAAGAGCAGGGAAAATATTCAGATTGTTTATATGCTGCACAGAGCAAATAGATCATTTAAACTACTTGTGCTCTCTGGAGCAAAGGGAGAAATACATGATAATGGATGTTGGAAGATATTTGAAAGCCTGGTCTCAGTCTTACAAAGTAC
>WNWK01045578.1:0-14665 GCA_009830355.1 Cherax destructor
CATGGGTGAAATCATAGATAAACAAGCTGGTGGGGTGTGCAGGTTTGGGTTGGGGCCCGCTCTCCCTATTTTCCCATCCTCCCCCCCTTCCCCCAGGTAAATATGTACATCCCTTTATAAAATCATTTATTTTTTTAATTTTCTATTATGTTTTTATGAAATATTTCTTATTTATAAATACACTGTTTAGTTTTTCTATAAAACAGTGATCTAGTGCAGTTAGCCTCAAAAACACTCCATTTTCTCTTATAAGACGTGGGAAGTATGGTCAGTGAGGGAGGGGCAAGGGCCCACCGCCCCACCACCACTCATCACATGACATATTTTATTTATTCTAGAGTATGTATACTGTTTCTATGTTATTTATATTGTTTATTATGTCATATTAGATGAATTGTGATAGATAAATAAGCCGTAGGGGTTGATATTAGTGTCTTTAACCCTTTGACTGTAAGCCCCAATCCTGAGTCTCTCCTGTTGTCGCAAAATATTCGAAAAAAAAAATTTTTTTCTTATCAAAATGTTAAGATTATTTTCTGATTGTTTTCCCCCAAATTTTTTTTTTTTTTTTCAATCAATCCTGAGATATGGGGGCGTAAAGTTGGCAAAAATAGCTGTGTATGGAAACAGCGGCACATGCCGCTCCCCCGGTACCTTATTTTTCTCCCATTCAAGGTTTCTTGTTTTTTTCCAATATATTTTTCCAAGTAACTTATGTGGCCTGTGAACCAAAGTAAGGTGCTGTGTCATATATACACTCTTATAAACAATAACTACAAACATTATCTTTTTAATATTGTTTACAGAACTTTTTACACAAACCAAAAAAAAAAAAATTGTTTATTACTATTGTTCTAAAATAATATACACATATATAATGACTGGACACTTTCCATCAACTTCCCTTAGCACTTAAGCTGTGTGTGTGTGTGTGTGTGGGGACATCTAAATTTGCTGAGTCAGGGTAAGGCAGCTGTCAAAATGACATATTATACCATTACTCACCACCCTCACTGCTGTCAACCTGTCAACACAAAAGGGGACCCATGTCTTCTTCCCCACAACTTCCTTCCTAGCTTCCTTTCTTCCTTCCTTTCTTACTTATTATCCTTCCTTCCTTCCTCTCTTCCTTCCTTCCTCTCATCTCTCCTTCCTTTCTTTCTTTCTTTCTTTCTTCTTTCCTTCCTTCCTTTCCTCCTTCCTTCCTTCCTTTCCTCCTTCCTTCCTTCTTCTTTCCTTCCTTCATCTCATCTCTTCTTTCCTTCCTTTCACCCTCTTCTTTCCTTCCTTCCTTCTTCTCATATCTTCTTTCCATCCTCTCATCTCTTCCTTCCTTCCTTTCTTTCTTTCTTCCTTCCTTCCTTCTGGTATCCTGGGCATTGCTTTCGGTCACAAACTCCTCAAAACCATGAAATTCATCTTCAGAGACACTTCCATCTGAGTTAGACCTATCACTGGGAAGAGAAGAGTCCCAGATTTGCCGAGTCAGGTTTTCTTACCGCTAGGCATGCTGAACTTGGACTACTGAAATGGCTATCCCACAATGCACCACTGGCTGCCCGATTTTTTATACTGCTCACACTGACCACACAGACCCATTCTCTCACATGTGGGCCTACCAGCTTTCTCCCACTTGATTTGAGGCCGCTAGAATTTAGGCGTATAGATACGTCCAAACAGTGGCTCGTAAGACTTATATATACGCCGAAACAGTCAAAGGGTTAAAGTATTTTGTCCTGCCTCCAGAGGCAGGAATTCCACTGGAACGGTTAATGGCATTTCAATTAATTTAAATGAGGAAAATTGATTTCATATCGACAAATTGGTTACGAGCTAGGTCATGGAACAGATTAAACTCGTAAGTTGACCAGCTAATATAAAAATGGTTATACATAACTATGACCATAATTTTTTAAAAGGTGGACCGGTAAGCCAGTGGAAGGCCTCGGTTAGATGAGCAAAAGCTCCAAGGCGGGTCATCATCTGACTAAGACCTGCGCAGGTAACACTTGTCCTGTTTCCTGATGAGCCTTACCTAACCTAACCTGTAAGTCGAGGTTCCACTGTATGTTAAATCCCAGAAACTAGTATAGAGTGATGCATTGCTGGACAAAAGCAGAAAAACAATAGAATGGCTGGGATAAAGATTAAAATACAGCCTCCTCACTTAATGACAGAGTTCCGTTCCTAAGACCACGTTGGTAAATGAATTTGTCGCTAGGTGAGGAGCATACTATAATGGTAGTGGGTTTGTGTCAACCATCTTTGATATTGTTTTAATATCACCTTTACATCATTTTTAACATTTTTAGTATATTTTTAAATGTTTATAAAGAAGAAATCACTCTAATATACATTATTTAGGTATGCATAAATAAAAAAAAGGCACAATAGTGTGACTGGAACAAACCAAATAACCCGCACATAGAAAGAGGAGCTTACAGCGGCGTTTCGGTCCAACTTGGACCATTTACAAATCATACTAACAAAAAGAAGGAAAGGAGAGTTTATATAGAGGCAAGCAGACAGGGGCAGGAACAAGAAAGTGGTGGAGGTAATAGTGGAAAGTAGTAGTGGTAGTAGAAGTAGTGGTAATGGAGTCAGTCATATTCTAGGAAAGAGGAGCACTGCAAGGGGGCTAGCAGCCCAATAGGGTAGGGGCAAGAACACAGAGTGGGTAAAAATAAAGAAGGACAAATACAAGGCAAAGAAAGAAAACCCAGAGGAGAAGAAGAAAGGAAAGGGGGAAGAGGGAGAAGGGAAAAGGAATCAGTTAAGTCATGGGTGTTCTGAAGTTTGGAGCATTTAAAATACAGTGGACCCCGTGTTCTCCATTTTCGTAACAGAATGCTGTTCAATGCCATTACAACCGAATTTATTCCCTTAGGAAATAATGTAAAGTAGACTAGTCCTTTTAGACCCCCAAATACACTTATAAAAGCATTTAAAAAAATCACTTACATAAAAGGGAGTGTTTTGAGCAGGACGAACACGGGGTCCACTGTATAAGGGGAGAGGAAAGCATCTACAGAGACAAAGCCAGGACTAAGATTCATACAAGGAAAGTTGTGTATAAGGGAGGATTCAGCAGAAGGCGACTATGAAAGTTGGACATAGGGTAGACAGTTTAGACAGAAGACCAATCAATAGGATGACTGTGATCTCTGACATGACAGAAAAGAGCATTGTTGGTGTAGAACCTAACACTATTTTTGTGCTCCCTAAGTCTGTCAGAAAAGATTGGCCAGTTTTTCCAAAGTACTGAAGAGGACAGGAGGAACATGAAATAGAGTAGACACCAGGAGAATCTATAGAGGGAGGAGAGGTATGAACTAGATTAGTGTGAAGAGTGTTACTCTGACGAAAAGTAAGTTTGATGTCTAAGGAACGGAGAGAGTTGTTGAGATTAGAGAGACCGGAAATGTAGGGAAGGCAGAGGACAAGAAGACAAGAGAGTTCCCAGGAGTAGAGAGTTTGGGAGAGAAGAAAGTCCATTTAGCACGTGAGAAGGCAGAGTCTATGAAATGGGAAGGGTAGCCAAGACAGGAAAATGAATTATGAAGAGTGGAAATTTCTACTTCAAGGAACTGAGGATCAGAAATGTGGAGAGCATGGAGAAAGAGAGATAAGAACACTTTTCTTGACAGAGGAAGCATGATAAGAAAAGTAGTGAATATACATGCCACTGTGCATAGGCTTGCGGTACACGGAAAAGGCAAAACTTGTAACTGAGCAGTGGACATGAACATCAAGGAAAGGAAGCAAGGAATTAAATTCCTATTCAGCTTTAAACTTAATGGAAGGGGCAAGATTATTAAGAGCATCAAGAAATGGTTGGAAGAGACTAGAGTCATGAGGCCAAAGAGCAAAGATGTCATCTACATAGCGGAGCCAGAGTGAAGGGCGCACATCAATAGTAGGAAGAAGAACAGTCTCGAAGTGTTGAAAGTTCTCTTGATGTGATCGAGAGGGTTGGAAACGAGAGGAGTGTAGGTACGTGAGTCAGAGAGCAAGACATCGGCTTTACGGAGGTAATCCTATTGATGTGCGCCCTTCACTCTATCACTTAACTTACTTGCTACACTGTTAATGCTACACTTTATCGCTGGCTGGCACTATAGCCTTTATCAACTCCTGCTGCTTTAGTATCATACATATCATAAAATCACTGAAGAAGGCACATTCTCCCCTCTCAGCCCTTTACCAAAGGGCTGGCACACTGAACTTTCTTTGGCCCAATGGTGGCTTATTTCACAGTCACAATCAATAAACAAGCACCAAAATGAACGGATGAATGGATGAACATGCAGAGCATTCCTTACTCAACGAGAGAGAGATGCAGACTGAGTGTGATACACGTGAGGAAGTGGCGTCGCTGGCGGGTTGATGCGTCCCATACGGCCGATAAGTGAAAAAATGGCTAATTACCGGAAGCCAAGAAACCGGCCTATAGGCGAGTTGGCCGATAACAGGAATGGCCGATAAACGAGGGTCCACTGTACAGTGGTACCTCGAGTACGATGGTCCCCAAAATCGCCCTTTTATGTAAGTTTATTTTTAAATGCTTTTGTAAGTATATTTTGGGGGTGTAAAAGGATTAGTCTATTTTACATTATTCCTTATGGGGATAAATTCGTTTGGTAATGGCACTTGAACAGCATTCTCGAACGAAAAATATCGTAACTCGAGATACCACTGTATTTGTGCATGGGGCTCAACCACAGCAAATCACCTTAAGCCTTTAAGCCCAACAAAAAGCTGCAGTGTGATTGATTACAAACTCCTGTACTAGACAGCATACTCCTCCGCTTTTCAAGTCTTAACTTGCTTAGTATACAAAACATCCACACTTATTATTGAGCCTACTACATAAGCAGAACATTATTCTCAAATATAAACCCTCCTCTCAAACTCCTTGATAACTACAACAGAACACACAACCATAATACAAGACACAAATCACTCTGATATCCCTCGTGTCCATCTCTCCCTATGCAAAAATGCTATGCATGTAAAGGGCCCGAAGATCTGGAATTCATTACCAGAGCAAACTAAAGGACTCCTGCCAGCAAATCAATTTAAGACCCTACTTAGAAATCTCCTCATCACTCAAAATTAACCAGACAAACCGTACTTAATACCTACCAGTTACTCAAAAGCTACACAAAAAACTTCTAAATAATTTAAGACTGCTCAACTTAAAATTGACTCAATTTCATTACTGTATATTGTGCTGAGAATTGCTCAACCATTACTCATTACTTCAAAATTAGGAATGTTCAAATTTCATTATTTTAAATTCTAAACTGTAATACTTAACCCTTTGAGGGTCGAGAGGCCCTCTCCCAAACTTGTTCTCAGGGTCGAAAAATTTTCGAAAAAAAAAAAAATATTTTTTCTTATGTAATGATAATCTTTTTCCGATCATAATGCCACCAAAATTATGAAATCTGATGGAAAACTAATGGAGTTATGCTCTCGTGAAGTTAGTGGTATCGATGACATTTACGCATCGGCGATTTCGCCCACTTTGAGCCTTATTTTCGAATTCCAATGTTTCAGTCTACTAAAATTATAGCTATTTCTAGAGTTCCATTTGTTCTATCAACTGAGTCTAAGAAATCGCCAATTTACCGATTTCAATACCCAATAAGGTGGTCAGAAATTGGCAATTTGGCCAATTTTACACAAATTTCAATAGATGCCAATTTCAAAATAGGGTCCAGAATAAACGAGACAGACATTCCTGGCACTCAAATAACATTTATCTGTTCATTAGTCACGTCTCCAGGCCCCTCTTACATTACTTTTGCTTTCCATTTTGAATTTTTTTTCTCACAACAAAATAGAAAATTTACTGTTATGTATTCAACTGCATCATTGTAGAAACGGTATAAATAATATCAGTGCACTTGTGTAAGAATATTAGACTACCCAATTGATGTGTATTGGACGCATGGCGTTATTTGTTTACTCTTGAACATCGACAAAAAACGAACATTTTTGCATTTTGCACTCAGTTTCAAGGTACTTTCATCGTAAAACCAATCAAAGTCATCACTATTTCTGTAATATATCTTCCATTCTACGAATGAGACCAGAAAACCAGAATACAACCACAAATACCATACGAAAATACACCCGAAGTCGGTTTTAAACCAAAACGGTCGGAGTTTTTTCTCATTATGCACAGCGTGCTTCAGGATTTTATAAGGACACTGACCACGCAGACCCATTCTTGCATATGTAGGCCTGCCAGCTTTCTTCCACCAGATTTGAAGGCACTAGAATTTAGGGTGTACAAGTACGTGACCGACCTGGCTGCACTGATGTACTAGTACGGGACTGACCCTCAAAGGGTTAATATTTTAAGTTGTTTTATTGTAATACTGCAATTTTATAAAATAATTCAAAACTGTAATTATTTTCTACTAAACTTCTTACTAGACTTATTAAAAGCCATATAGCATTACCTAACAATACTCAATTCTCTTGTACTCACTGTAACGCGCAGGAAGCCAGTAGCGTTGTTTACCATAGAGAGAACATTACCCAGCGCCTCTTTCAAACATTTCACAATAAATTTATTCTGTTTATTGCTGGTTTAGTGATTGTCACTGTGAAATAAGTCACCATGGGTTCAAAGAAGCTTCATAGTGGCACCCCTGTGGTAAAGAAAGTGAGGAACACCATCGAACTGATGAAGGAGATTGTAGAAAAATATGAGAGTGGTGTACGTGTGAGTGAGCTTGCCAGGATGTACAACAAAAACATATCTACTATCACCTCTATCCTAACAAAAAGAAAAGAAATCAAGGTAGCTAATGTTGCAAAAGGTGTTGATATGTTTGCCAAAAATAGATCGAAAACAGTGGATGAGGTTGAGAAGTTGTTGGGGGTGTAGATCAATGAAAAACAAATAGCGGGTGATAGTATTTCCACAGCGATAATTTGTGAAAAGGCAAGGCAGTTGCATGCAGATCTTGTCAAGACAATGCCTGAAACCAGTGGTGATGTGAGTGATTTTAAAGCCAGCAAAGGCTTGTTTGAGAGGTTTAAGAAACGTAGTGGCATACGCAGTGTTGCGAGGCATGGTGAGGCAGCCAGCTCAGACAAACGTGCAGCTGAAAAATTTGTGCAGGAATTCAAGGGGTTCGTAGACATTGAAAAATTCAAACCCAACAAGTGTTTAATTGTGATGAAACAGGCTCGTTTTGGAAGAAAATGCCAAACAGGAACTTCATTACTCAGGAGGAAAAGGCACTGCCAGGACACAAGCCTATGAAAGACAGGCTAACTCTCATGTTGTGTGGTAATGCTAGTGGGGATTTTAAAGTGAGGCCTTTACTGGTGTATCACTCTGAAAATCCCAGAGTGTTCAAGAAACACAATGTTAACAAGAATAATTTGTGTTAATTTTGGAAGGCTAACACCAAGGCATGGGTCATGACTGGAATTTTCTTGGAATGGCTCACTGGAGTGTTTGGCCCCAGTGTGAAGTATTACCTCCTGGAAAAGAAATTGCCACTCAAGTGCCTCTTGCTACTGGACAATGCTCCTGCTCATCCTCACAACTTGAAAGACTACTTGTCTGACAACTTGTTTCATCACAGTGAAGTTCTTGCTTCCTAACACCACTCCTCTCATCCAGCAATGAACCAGCAGGTCATTTCTAACTTCAAAAAACTGTACAGCAAAGCAGTGTTTCAGAAGTGCTTTGAAGTGACCTCGGACACTGAGTTGACCCTAAGAGAGTTCTGGAAAGATCACTTCAATATCGTCCATTGCATAGGCCTTATAGGTAAGGCTTGGGAGGGAGTGACTTCCAGGACTTTGAACTCTGCTTGGAGACCACTGTGGATGGATTGTGTTGAAAAGAGGGATTTTGAAGGATTTGAGGCTGACCCTGACCCTGACGACCCTGTGCCTGTTGTGGAAGATATTGTGGCATTGGGGAACAGCCTGGGGTTGGAGGTGAGTGGTGAGGATGTGGAAGAGTTGGTGGAGGAGCACAGGGTAGACCTAACCACTGAAGAGCTGAAAGAGCTTCATCAGGAACAGCATCAGATGACATTTAAGGAAATTGATTCAGAGGAGGAGGATGGACAGGGTGAGGTAGTAGCTTCTTCAGAGATTAAGAAAATTTGTTATAAATGGAATGATGTACAGACATTAATTGAAAAACACCACCCTGAGCAAGCTCAAACAAGCCACATCTGCAACTTGTTCAATGACAAAACCTTGTCCCACTTCAGGAAAATGTTAAAGAGGTGCCAGAAACAGAGCACTCTTGACAGTTATTTTTCGAGGCAGTGGTCCAGTGACTCTCAAGCTGGTCCTAGTGGCATTAAAAGACCGAGAAGGGAAGTAACCCCAGCGAGGGCTTTGATACCTGAAGTCCTTATGGAGGGGGATTCCCTTTCCAAACACTAACCCCTCCCCCTGTCCTCCTCCCTATCTTCCAGATGCCAGCAACTCTCTTCAATAAAGGAAAGTAAATGTTATTTTAAATGTTTAATTATAAATTTATTACTTTATATATGTATTTATAATTGTTTTGTTTATGTAAAAGTATAGTTAATCTTCACAAAATTAATTTTTTGTGAATATTTACGGGTGTCTGGAACGGATTAATTGTATTTACATTATTTTTTTTATGGGAAATAAGGTTTCGACTTTCGAGTAATTTGAGTTAAGGTCTAGCTCCTGGAATGGATTATGACCGAAAGTCGAGGGACCACTGTAGATGGATTAATGAAAATGTCTATACAATGGACCCCCGGTTTACGTTATTTTTTTTGTTGCAGAATGCTGTTCAAGTGCCATTACCAAACAAATTTATTCCCATAAGGAATAATGTAAAGTAGACTAGTCCTTTTAGACCCCCAAAAATACACTTACAAAAGCATTTAAAAAAATACACTTACATAAAAGGGCGAGTTTGGAGCAGGACGAACACCGGGGGTCCACTGTATTAACCTAAAATAATACAATGTGCCCAAGAGTGATTATTATTAAACATACATCGCATGTAAACATTGCATGTTTTTATATAGTACTATGTAACGTGTACAGAAAACAACTAGAAATAAATATAAAGGACTATTGAAATGGATAGATGAACATTTAAATCACTTTTACCTTTATTGTCTGTATGGAAGACAGCGAGGAGGGGAGAGGGAGGAGAGTTTATTGTTTGGAGACAAGACAAAATACTTGAATATGATGCTAATATCAACTCTACAGCTTATTTATCTATCAAAATTCATCTAATATGACATAAGTAACAATATTAATAACATAGAAACAGGATATATTCTCTAGAATGAATAAAATATGTCATTACATATGTGATTAGTGGTGGGTGCAGCAGCTGCCATTCTCTCTCCTGCTGTGACTACATATCTTCCCATTATTATAAGAGAAAATGGAGTGTTTGTGGGGCTAACTGCACTACATCACATTTCATAAGGAAAACATTGAAACAATGTAAGTAATTTATAAATAAGAAATATTATATAAAAACATAATAGAGAATGTAAAGAAATAAAGTGGTTATTGTATGTACAGTAGACCCTCATTTAGCACGGTAGTTACGTTCCTGAAAACGTCGTGTTAGGTAAAATCGTGTTAGATAATTAAAAGAACTTATGGGAAAAATAGGTTATGTTCTGGGAGTCCCCAAAAGCCAAACAAGTTTTTTAGACCAACAGATCTTGCAAAAATTGAAGAAATAATAGTATTTCTTACCTTAAATTGTGGGTAATGATGTTTGTGGATTGTAGTGAAGAGTGGATATGGATGGTGTGGCCCTACTGGGCTGAGGTGGATGGTTGTTGGTTGTCGGTAGAAGTGGATGGTAGAGGTCCTGGTGCTGAAGTCGATGGTTGTATTGGTGTGTGCATAAATTCTGTAATGGATCTCTGGGCTCTTTTATTCTGCATTTCATTATACAGCTGGACGGTAAGGCATCATCAGCTGGTCTAGACCCGTTTCAAAGCCCTGCTTCTAGCTTTGTCAGGGTCCTCTTCAATGAAAAAGTCTGCTAGTTTAGCAGCAACATGGAACTGCTCACGTAACTGCTGCAATGTTTACTGTTTTTCTTCAGGTTCTTCTTCATCTTCTTCTGTTATCTCCCTCCCTTGTATCTGTGCATCAAACTCTGCCAACATTTCCTCTGGACTCATGTCTTCATCATTATCTTCTAAGAGTTCATTCACATCATCTTCATTCATATCTTCAAAACCATCACCTGGTAATCTCCTTGCCAGCTGAACAATTTCCTGAACCTGACTCTCAAGCAAGGGAAAACCATTGAAACAATTAACTACAGAAGGCCATAACTTTCCCCCTGCATTTAATGTTGATTGGGGCACTTCATTCCATGCACTTCTAGCATAGCTGATGGCATCTGCAATGTTAAATTTTCTCCAGAAGCTTGGTACTGCCAGGTTGGAGTCAGAGTCCATTGATGCAACTAGTTTTTATAACTTTTTGTGTAGTTACACTTGAATGTCTGAATAACTCCCGATCCAGTGGTTGTATCAGAGATGTTGTATTTGGAGGTAAAAATACAACTTTTATATGTGGGGTCACATCCAGCAAAGCTTGTGGATGAGTACGGGAATTATCAAGAATGAAGAGAGCCTTGAATGCAAGGTTCTTGCTGTGCAGGTAAAACTTGACTTCAGGAATAAAGTGATGCTTAAACCAGTCAATAAATATTTCCTCTGTCATCCATGCTGACTGGTTTGACTTCCAAATTACTGGTAAGGTGTTTTATCCACACCTCTCAAAGGACGAGGAGTCTTAGAGCGGTAAATAACCATGGGCTTACACTTGAAATCACCTGATGCATTACCGCAAAGGAGCAAGGTGAAGCGATCCTTTGCTGCCTTGAAGCCTGGTGCACTTTTCTCTTGCTGACTGATATACAGTAGGCCCTCATTTAGCACGGTAGTTACGTTCCTGAAAACGTCGTGTTAGCTAAAATCGTGTTAGATAATTAAAAGAACTTATGGGAAAAATAGGGTTACGTTCCTGAGAGTCCCAAAAGCCAAACAAGTTTTTTTAGACCAACAGATCTTACAAATATAAAAGAGAATATGTAATTGTAGTTCATTATCGTGATGTATTATGTTGTTTTTACTGCTTAAGACTACAAATGTAACAGAAATAATAGTATTTACCTTAAATTGTGGGTGCTGATGTTTGTGGATGATTGTGAAGAGAGTGGAGAGTTATGCTGTGGCCCTACTGGGCTGAGGTGGATAGTAGAGATTCTGGAACTGAAGTCGATGGTTGTACTGAGTGTCTCTAACTTTAATAAAGTCATTCAGTAAGTCAGTCAAGTCATTCAGTAAGTCAGTCAAGTCATTCAGTAAGTCAGTCAAGTCATTCAGTAAGTCAGCCCATTCAGTAAGTCAGCCCATTCAGTAAGTCAGTTAAGTCATTTAGTAAGTCAGTCAGTCAAGTCATTCAGTAAGTCAGTCAAGACATTCAGTAAGTCAGTTAAGTCATTTAGTAAGTCAGTCAGTCAAGTCATTCAGTAAGTCAGTCAAGACATTCAGTAAGTTAGTCAAGACATTCAGTAAGTCAGTCAAGACATTCATTAAGTCAGTCAAGACATTCAGTAAGTTAGTCAAGACATTCAGTAAGTCAGTCAAGACATTCATTAAGTCAGTCAAGACATTCAGTAAGTCAGTCAAGACATTCAGTAAGTCAGTCAAGACATTCAGTAGTCAGTCAGTCAAGCATTCAGTAAGTCAGTCAAGTCATTCATTAAGTCAGTCAAGTCATTCAGTAAGTCAGTCAAGACATTCAGTAAGTCAGTCAAGACATTCAGTAAGTCAGTCAAGACATTCAGTAAGTCAGTCAAGACATTCAGTAAGTCAAGTCATTCAGTAAGTCAGTCCAGTCAAGTCATTCAGTAAGTCAGTCAGTCAAGTTCAGTAAGTCAGTCAAGTCTCAGTCAGTCAAGTCATTCAGTAAGTCAGTCAGTCAAGTCATTCAGTAAGTCAGTCGTCAGTTCGTAGTCAGTCAGTCATTCAGTAAGTCAGTCAGTCAAGTCATTCAGTAAGTCAGTCAGTCAAGTCATTCAGTAAGTCAGTCAGTCAAGTCATTCAGTAAGTCAGCAGTCAAGTCATTCAGTAAGTCGCAGTCAAGTCATTCAGTAATGTCAGTCAAGCAGTCGTGTCAGCAGTCAAGTCATTCAGTAAGTCAGTCAGTCAAGTCATTCAGTAAGTCAGTCAGTCAAGTCATTCAGTAAGTCAGTCAGTCAAGTCATTCAGTAAGTTAGTCACACAAACTTATGTTTACATCTTTTTGTGTGTACAAAGTAACACTTCATTACAGCCACAGGTTATGTCTTGTCTAATATCTTTTCTTCGTTAGTTCTAAGACTTAATAAATGCTTAAACATTTTCTTGCCACTTTGAGCAACACTTGTATGCCTACTGGGTGACATGATTGCTTGGCAGATACAAGATATAGTAATTTAAAGATCAAAACACAATTCACTCTTATTCTTGACAAACACAGCTGGCTTGACGCGTATGGAATACGAATGCTGGGATGGTGGGGTGTTGTTGGGGAGGGGTTGCATGGGAAGGCGGGTGGTCTCCCAGCTGTTCCACAACATTAGCACCGGCCGCTTGAGGGAATGGTTGTTTTTCTTCCTGCAAACTATAAGTTTATTCAGGTATCACAGATACAGTTACAAAGATTATCATACATAGCAGCATATGTGTAGAGACCTAGGATAACCCAAACTTTGGTTATCCTAGGTTCTCTAGGATAACACTTTGGGTTATCCTAGGTTCTCTAGGATAACACTTTGGGTTATCCTAGGTTCTCTAGGATAACACTTTGGGTTATCCTAGGTTCTCTACAAACATATGCTGCTATGTATGATATCAATGTAACTATCTCTGTATACCTGAATAAACTTAGTTTATTGAAGAAAAACAAATTCCCTTTTCCTCAAAGCATGAGGATTCTTACAGCGGTAAATAACCATGGGCTTACACTTGAAATCACCTGATGCATTACCCAAAAGGAGCAAGGTGAAGCGATCCTTTGCTGTCTTGAAACCTGGTGCACTTTTCTCTTGCTGACTGATATAGTTCATGTTGGCATTTTCTTCCAGAAAACACTTGTCTCGTCAGCATTAAACACTTGTTGTGGCTCATAGCCACCCTTAGTAGGACCCCACTGACTCAATGGTTTAACCTACTGCAGGCGACCGCGGGCTCAAAATTTTCCCCTCCAGGCGAATCGCGTAATATAAGGTTTACGTCGTGTTAGATAAAAATGTGCCGCAATTCTTCAATCGCGTAATACCCAAAACGCGCAACATAAAGTCGTGCTAAATGAGGGTCTACTGTATGTTCGTGTTGGCATTTTCTTCCAGAAAACACCTGTCTCGTCAGCATTAAACACTTGCTGTGGCTTATAGCCACCCTCAGAAATAAGTTCCTGAAATTCAGCAGGGAAATTATTTGCTGCTGTATGATCAGCTGAAGCACTTTCACCAGAAAACTTAATATTATGCAACTTATTATGCAACTTAAAGTTGTGAAACCAGCCTGCGCTAAACACACACTCATTTTCAGGCCTTCCTTCCTTGTCACACACTGCTTTAAACAACTGTAATGCCTTTTCCCTAATTAAGATGAAATTAAGTGGTGCACCTTTCTTTGTTTTCTGTTCGATCCACTCAAGCAACAAGTTTTCTGTTTTATTTACTTGTTGGGACCTACGTGTCATTCTTTTCATGAGGTCACATTTTGGGTTATTCATTACACAAGCTCGTATATTCGCCTCATTCTTCCTAATTGTACGAACTGACGCTTCATTAACGCCATAGGCCCTCACTATATCCACCACCGTGAGCCACTCTTAAGCTTATCTAATATCTCGATTTTCTTGGTAATTCCTAGACTTGGAACGCTTAAACCTTTTCTTATCACTTGGTGGAACACTTGTATGCTTACTGGGTGCCATGATTGCTTGGCAGATTTATGAAAATGCAGTGAAAATGAGAAAATGTATGTAAATAAACACAGCGATCTTTCCGATTATTGTTGTCCTGCAGTGTCGAACCAAACTGAACGCTGGGAGGATGCGTGGGTGGGTGAGGGTGGCTGGGGATAGCACTAGGACTTCCCCACTGACTCAATGGTTTAGCCCACCGCAGGCGACCGCGCGCTTAAAATTTTTCCCCTCCAGTGAATCGCGTAATATAAGGTTTACGTCGTGTTAGATAAAATGTGCTAATTCTTCAATGCGTAATACCCAAAACGCGCAACATAAAGTCGTGCTAAATGAGGGTCTCTGTATACTACGTATCTTACACTTACCTTGGAGGAGATGCTGGCAGAGGTTTAGGGTGGTGGAAGATAGTGCAGGGCAGCGTATGTTGTCAGTGGCCCTATAAACCTCCAACAACATTGGAGGAGTTAGTTTCGTGTCGTCCTTTTTCTATCGCTTAACTTACTTGCTACATTCTTAATACTACACTTTATCGCTGGCTGGCGCTATGGCCTTTATCGACTCCTGCTGCTTTAGTATCGTACATATCATAGAATCAATGAATCACTTTAGAATTCTATCGTGTTTCTCACCTTTATCAAAGGGCTGGCACTCTGAACTATCTTTGGCCCCA
>WNWK01045579.1:0-14664 GCA_009830355.1 Cherax destructor
ATAGGACCTTGATACATCCTTTAACCTCACCTCCATTCCCGCGTTGACAGTAAGAACACGCGTAAGATACGTGTCTACGAGTTTCTCATACACTTGTGTTGTCAACAACTTGACAAAGACCCTTGTCACTCCATTTAGTGCCACACAGTAAAGATCCGCTGTATCCCTTAAGATGATTGGTAAGACTGTAGCAGCAGTGGCTGGGTAAATCGCCCCTCTCACATCACCATGTTAGTGAAAATAACAACCTCACTGTGTCGCCATTAGGAGGCAGTGTGCCAACGTCTGACCAGTATGGTCGCTGGTCAGGGAATCACACCAGCTTAATTAATGTAGTTTGGGTTCTTTTCTTTTTAGAAGAGTTTGTTACCAACTTCTGGCAACCACCCAGCTGTGGTGTTACCCTGCGACTCTCGTCAGTGCTGCAACAGCTCCATGAGTGAATGTGGTTTTGCCAAATTCTCCCCTTCAGTTCATGATTACTGCTGAAATTAATGATAGATGTTAGGACACATACAAGTATTGTAGCTCTTAGAAAGCAGGCTGATTTGAGTGTCAGACAAATAGTCGAAAATTTGAGCCTAGCAAAGTCATCTGTTGGTCGACGACACTGATGATTGTGGAGCGCTGCGTCGACGAAGATGTAAAAGAAAGCACAAGACAACACCTCACGATAAAGAGGTTATAAGAAATAGTGTGAAGGATCTCAAAATAACCAGCAAAGATCTACAGAGAGATTTGGCTTTAGCTGGCGTAAATGTTGATTTTTCAACTGTTCGACGAAGGCAGAACTGTCAGAAAACCAGTAAAGAAACAATTATTGACTGCTGCTATGAAGAAAAAACGGCTGCAGTGGGCACTCGACCATAAGGGATGGATGACATATGAATGGAGCAAAGTTATATTTTCAGAAGAGGCACATTTTGAAGTACGTGGGTACAGATTAGTAGTAGCGAGACGGAACGAAGGCAAACCTCCTTGGAATAAATACATTCAACAAGCGCCAAAACACCCGCCTAAGAATATGATTTGGGGTAGTTTTGCTGCTAAAGGCCCTGGACGGCTTGTTATTGTTGAGGGAACGCTGGAGAGTTTCCTGATGGAGAAGGCATTTTCCAGCAGGATCTTGCTCCATGCCACACTTCCAGAAAAATGCTGACATTCTTCGAAGAGAGTGGGCTAAGCGTTCTATATCGGCCTGGAAATTCTCCTGACCTCAACCCAATTGAGAATCTATGAGCAATAACCAAACGCAGGATCGCGAAACAGACTTGTTCAATTGTAGAGAAGCTAACTGTTGCTGTTATCAGGACCTGGCACCACGACGAAGAACTTGCCAAAATGAGTTCAACATTGGTTGATTCTATGCCAAAGCGTGTAGCGACGCTTATAAAAGCAAAGGATAGTCATATATTAAATCATTTATTTGTCATATCATTGCCGCGTATTTTTCAAATAAACATTAATTGTCCAAATAAATGTCATATTTCACCACTGTCCCAAATTTATGCGCACTGCTGTATAATACTCCTAAACCCACCACGTACCCAGAAAGCCTAAGGTGATCAGTGGACTCCAAGCTTCCTCCACTGAAATATTACATCTTCACTTTAATACATTCCAGAAACTCTCCACTGCTTTGAAATGGATAGTTTCTAGAATGTGGATAGAAATCCTGTGGGATTCACTCACATCACTCCTCAAAAACATTTGACTTTAATCCCAGAATATTTATAGAATGACAGTGAATCATAATGAATTACACTGAAAAACACTGTGTAGTCATAGTAGGTATTTAATAACAGTTTTAATTAAGAATTTCATATTGATCAGGTGTGAGAATAAAACACCAATTATGATCCCATTATATTACAATGTTACTTTCAAGCTACCCGCATTAACAAGTCAATAAACGCAATTGCCAGTGTTAATCACACACAAAAAAATATTAAAAGTATTACAAAATATATCTAAACTAATACTAAGTTAGCATAGCAGAGTGGTGATCTAGCTAGCCACCCTAAAATATTATTACCTCCACAATACAAAATTATAAAGCATAATAATTCTAAAAAAAAATAATTTCCAGGAGTTATTTTTAACACCCTTAAAATTAACTTATCATTTCTAGAATTAGACACATGTGCAACATCTGGGTAGCTTTATTGTAGACGTTTCACCAACCAGTGGCTTTATTAATACAATACAAGGATATTATGTGAAGAATGTAGAATTATATGCAAAAGAGAGGTAATGAGTCCCTCAGCCTTGGAATTGTGAAGAGCACCGTAGTCTTGAAGAATCTAAACACAGGCATAAAGTTTGGCTCTTATATACTGGCATCAGGTGAAGGAGGTGCAGCAGACGAAGACATTGTCACTGGTAGGCTGGATATCCTAGTGGAAGTAGGCCACACCCAAGGGATGGGCCAGTAGTAAGCAGTAGGCCACACCCAAGGGATGGGCCAGTAGTAAGCAGTAGGCCACACCCAAGGGATGGGCCAGTAGTAAGCAGTAGGCCACACCCAAGGGATGGGCCAGTAGTAAGCAGTAGGCCACACCCAAGGGATGGGCCAGTAGTAAGCAGTAGGCCACACCCAAGGGATGGGCCAGTAGTAAGCAGTAGGCCACACCCAAGGGATGGGCCAGTAGTAAGCAGTAGGCCACACCCAAGGGATGGGCCAGTAGTAAGCAGTAGGCCACACCCAAGGGATGGGCCAGTAGTAAGCAGTAGGCCACACCCAAGGGATGGGCCAGTAGTAACCAGGAAGGTTGTGGAGATGTCCTCTGTACCAAGATTTTATGATGATGTTGCTGTGTCTGACAAATTGTACATAAATGGTATACAATTCCGACTAAATGAAGAATTAGACACAAGTGGAACATCTGGGTTAGACAAACACGGAGTTGTAGACGAAGTTTCTGTACCAAGACTCCGAGTGTGGAAATCACAGCTGAATTCGCTGTCTTAGTTAAAATGATGTCATCTTGAGGTATAATCAAGATAGGACTTTCTACACTGGTGTCATCTTGAGGGATAATCAAGATAGGACTTTCTACACTGGTGTCATCTTGAGGGATAATCAAGATAGGACTTTCTACACTGGTGTCATCTTGAGGGATAATCAAGATAGGACTTTCTACACTGGTGTCATCTTGAGGGATAATCAATATAGGACTTTCTACACTGGTGTCATCTTGAGGGATAATCAATATAGGACTTTCTACACTGGTGTCATCTTGAGGGATAATCAAGATAGGACTTTCTACACTGGTGTCATCTTGAGGGATAATCAAGATAGGACTTTCTACACTGGTGTCATCTTGAGGGATAATCAAGATAGGACTTTCTACACTGGTGTCATCTTGAGGGATAATCAAGATAGGACTTTCTACACTGGTGTCATCTTGAGGGATAATCAAGATAGGACTTTCTACACTGGTGTCATCTTGAGGGATAATCAATATAGGACTTTCTACACTGGTGTCATCTTGAGGGATAATCAAGATAGGACTTTCTACACTGGTGTCATCTTGAGGGATAATCAAGATAGGACTTTCTACACTGGTGTCATCTTGAGGGATAATCAAGATAGGACTTTCTACACTGGTGTCATCTTGAGGATAATCAAGATAGGACTTTCTACACTGGTGTCATCTTGAGGATAATCAAGATAGGACTTTCTACACTGGTGTCATCTTGAGGGATAATCAAGATAGGACTTTCTACACTGGTGTCATCTTGAGGGATAATCAAGATAGGACTTTCACACTGGTGTCATCTTGAGGATAATCAAGATAGGACTTTCTACACTGGTGTCATCTTGAGGATAATCAAGATAGGACTTTCTACACTGGTGTCATCTTGAGGATAATCAAGATAGGACTTTCTACACTGGTGTCATCTTGAGGGATAATCAAGATAGGACTTTCTACACTGGTGTCATCTTGAGGATAATCAAGATAGGACTTTCTACACTGGTGTCATCTTGAGGATAATCAAGATAGGACTTTCTACACTGGTGTCATCTTGAGGGATAATCAAGATAGGACTTTCTACACTGGTGTCATCTTGAGGGATAATCAAGATAGGACTTTCTACACTGGTGTCATCTTGAGGATAATCAAATAGGACTTTCTACACTGGTGTCATCTTGAGGGATAATCAATATAGGACTTTCTACACTGGTGTCATCTTGAGGGATAATCAAGATAGGACTTTCTACACTGGTGTCATCTTGAGGGATAATCAAGATAGGACTTTCTACACTGGTGTCATCTTGAGGGATAATCAAGATAGGACTTTCTACACTGGTGTCATCTTGAGGATAATCAAGATAGGACTTTCTACACTGGTGTCATCTTGAGGTATAATCAAGATAGGACTTTCTACACTGGTGTCATCTTGAGGGATAATCAAGATAGGACTTTCTACACTGGTGTCATCTTGAGGGATAATCAAGATAGGACTTTCTACACTGGTGTCATCTTGAGGGATAATCAAGATAGGACTTTCTACACTGGTGTCATCTTGAGGTATAATCAAGATAGGACTTTCTACACTGGTGTCATCTTGAGGGATAATCAAGATAGGACTTTCTACACTGGTGTCATCTTGAGGATAATCAAGATAGGACTTTCTACACTGGTGTCATCTTGAGGGATAATCAAGATAGGACTTTCTACACTGGTGTCATCTTGAGGTATAATCAAGATAGGACTTTCTACACTGGTGTCATCTTGAGGGATAACCAGAGTAGCACTTAATACACTGGTGTCATCTTGAGGGATAATCAAGATAGGACTTGCTACACTTGTGTCATCTTGAGGGATAACCAGAGTAGCACTTAATACACTGGTCTCATCTTGAGGGATAATCAAGATAGGACTTGCTACACTTGTGTCATCTTGAGGGATAACAAGAGTAGCACTTAATACACTGGTGTCATCTTGAGGGATAACGATAGTAGAACTCGCTACACTGGTGTCATGATGTGGGATAACCATGGTAGGACTCGCTATATTAGTGTCATCTTGAATGATAACTATTCTAGGATTAGCTACACTGGTGTCATCTTGTATGATAATCATGGTAGGACTCACTGCACTGGTGTCATCATGTGGGATAACCATGGTAGGATTAGCTACATTGGTGTCATCTTGTATGATAACCATGGTAGGACTCGCTACATTGGTGTCATTATTTGGGATAACCATGGTAGGACTCGCTACATTGGTGTCATCATGTGGGATAACCATGGTAGGACTCGCTACATTGATGTCATCTTGTAGGATAACAATGGTAGGACTTTCTACACTGTTATCATCTAGTGTGATAACCAATGTGGAACACGCTACACTAATTTTTTCGAGAGTGTAAACACAGAGTTTTGTTTGCTGGGGTCGAGTCATAGTTCTTTGCTCCACTTCTTAATCAGTGTCGAGCAGCTTTATTGTTTACTGGCCCTCGGGACACGATCATATCTACTCTTGAAACCGTTTATGTTGTATCACCACCACCTCTTCCCTCCACTTATTCACTATCTTGAAGTTTGAAAGTACTTACTTCCTGACGTCCCTTGTGGCTCAGCTATATTTTCAACAGCCACTTGTGTCTTGCTAGTGGGAACAAACATGCTGGTGAATCATCCTCGTAACACTCTGACATTATGGAAAATATAATGTTATTATTCCACTATTCTGCTACTTATTTTGTAAAAAAAAAAAAAAAAAAAATCAGTATTTTTTGCATTGCTTTATTTTTAGTTTACTATTGTGGCCTTTTGTTCTTATTAATGTGCTAAGAAATCTTTATCTATTTCCTCGGATCATCTCATGCGCGTGTGCGAGTGTGTACATGAGTGCATAAGCATGCGTATGTGCACATTCATGTACATGTGATTGCTTAAGTGTATAAGCAACCCTCTGACGTAACCTGACTATCACATTTCAGACAACAATTAACTTGAAGCGTCCTCTAAGAGAGACTATCTGCTCGCACCCGTAACAAAAACACAAGAATATTTTTTTTCTCTTAACTGTACCACATTTAAATTATGATCGTCGTTCTTCTTCCCATCTACAAGGTTATTTTCTTGTGGAATATTCTTGTTGTAGGTAAGACAGCAGGAGACCTCGTTCAAATGACGTAAACTTTGCCTGGGCGGCTCATCATGGAACAGATACCTGCACCAGGAGAAGTTTTTACCTTAGTTCTTAAATATAATTCCGTCCCTTTCCTTTCCCTCATTCGTCCCTCTCAGGAATGTTGCGATGACGGGACTGCTATTCTTGGCAAGGAGAGCTGACGGGACTGCTATTCTTGTTTAGGATATTTGACAGGCTTGCTGTTAAGAGATCTGACAGGACTGTTATTCTTGGTTACGAGATCTGACATGACTGTTATTCTTGGTTACGAAAGCTGACATGACTGTTATTCTTGGTTACGAGATCTGACATGACTGTTATTCTTGGTTACGAAAGCTGACAGTATTCTTTTTCTTTATTAGAAGATCAGTGAAGACTTCTGATTAAAAAAGACATACAGCAAACTGAGATATTAATTAATACGACGTTTCACCTACACATCATATAAATAATGGTCTTCTTTTGCTACATGTGAGATCGACTACGCCAGACTTCAACACTAAGACTTTTGTTCTTGTTCACGACTGTTGGAGGCTGAGGCGGGAGATAATACAGTCAATGGTTCACAAATGTTGTCTCTCTCATACTAGTGGGTAGATGACGCGCACCCACGCAGCGGCTCCACCACCATCCTTCTCCTGTGTACCAAGAGAGATAAGATAAGATTTTGCTAGGATTTTTAACCCCGGAGGGTTAGTCACCCAATAAAGTCTGTGCGTCATCGAGCACTATCTTATTTCCATTGAGGTCCTTAAATCTTGTCTCCCAGGATGCAAACCCATACCAGTTGACTAACATCCAGGTACCTACTGGTTTGCCGGGGATCGAACCACAGACACTGTGAAGCGATAGTGTTGCCTACCAGTCCACGGGACACCCAACGTACTCATAAATTCATGCCCTCAGGCACGTACGCATTCATGCACGTACAAATTCATGCGCTCAAAATAGCACTTATGCTTTCATACACTAATTTACTCAAGCACGCTTAAGACAAAGACAAGACAAGAGAGTTTAAGTAAGACCCCTGTGGGGTGAGCGGGAAAGACGGAACAGGCGAAGAATAGCGCTGGAGAGGTGTGTCCACAGTCGTAGAGAGTGTCTGGAGAGGTGGCACAGTTTTGTTTTATTACCAAAAGTAAAACGGAGTGGTTTGATGAACTCCAGAACTTGGGTAAGAGTGAAATGGTGTGGAGTCTCTTAGCTGCAGTTAAGACATGTTGGAGCAGTAGTGATGGTGCACGATCTGAATTCGTGTCCATCATTCCCACATTTTGAACAAAACTTCTTATCGTTGATGGGGCAGTCCTTGGTGGTGTGATTATAGCAGTAGCAGCTCCAGCAGTGAGAGACGTGTGTGAAACGTTCTGGTTCTGTATTGCTTTGGTGACTGGGGTAATATGAGATGGCCAGACCGTCAGAGAGAGCTTGGGCTGCCATGGAGATGTCTGAGAATGTGATCTTTAGCATAGATGAGGCATTAGGGATCTTGGAGATGCTATCTACCGAGGCCCAGGTGTTTTGTTTCTCGATAGATGTCTTCAGTGCTTCAGTTGAGAGAGACGTGACGATATTGTCCGGTCTTTTGACAAAGAACGAACGTTTCGCCTTCAAGAATGGAGACGGGGATATGGTGAATTGTCGCGTTTGTAGGATCTTGACTGAGGAGTCGTCCATTAGTTTTGAAGCTTCAGTGTCGTCTGACCTGCAGGCAGGTCCTAACAGCGGTAGCTAAAGCTAGTTTCGAGGAGTCATTGACTACTCCATCCACAGGCTTGATTTTCACACGATGTGACATCATTGTGAGAAAGGAGGTGGCGCTTGTAGAATATAAATTCTCCTCCCCAGCGAGGATCGAAGGGAGACTTCTTGAGTGTAGAGCAACTGTGTCTTGCCAGTATCAAGGTCAGCAGTGGAAAGCACGCATTTATGCGCTCAGTCATCCACACAGACACCCACACACGCACCCCGTACGCATTCACAGAGATGGTTAAAGAACCGAATAGAGAGGAAGAGAAAAACTAGGTGAGAAATAACAACAGAGAGCAGCACACCTGTGATGGGTTCTGTGGGTTCTTCTTCCCCTCGCAGACCCGCTTGAGGTCAGACTTCTCTCTTAACTACCTTTTTAAGCAGGTTGTAACTGCTAGCTGCCCGCTGGCTCACATAACCATCACAGTTTAGTTGATCTGCAACTTGACTGAGGTAGTGATTCAGTTTCTTTACAAGCCTTTTTAAAAATATTACAGATACACTGGAGCTCCAACTGCGGGAAACAATGAGTGGTTTTTAGGTAGTATTTCTGAAATATAACTTTTCTATTTTATCAAGTAAAAGCTAAGAGAAAAACTGACGGAAAATGAAGTGTAAATTGTATTTTATTATTCTAAATCCGTGAGTGTCATTCACAAGAAGCTCTACGGTGTCCTGGTCTCTGAGCAAGCAAGCTGTTGTTAATTGTGTCCTTGTCTCTGACCAAGCAAGCTGTTGTTAATTGTGTCCTTGTCTCTGACCAAGCAAGCTGTTGTTAATTGTGTCCTTGTCTCTGACCAAGCAAGCTGTTGTTAATTGTGTCCTGGTCTCTGACCAAGCAAGCTGTTGTTAATTGTGTCCTGGTCTCTGACCAAGCAAGCTGTTGTTAATTGTGTCCTTGTCTCTGACCAGACAAGTAGTTGCTAATTGTGTCCTGGTCTCTGACCAAGCAAGCTGTTGTTAATTGTGTCCTGGTCTCTGACCAGACAAGTTGTTGTTAATTGTGTCCTGATCTCTGACCAAGCAAGCTGTTGTTAATTGTGTCCTGGTCTCTGACCAAGCAAGCTGTTGTTAATTGTGTCCTGGTCTCTGACCAGACAAGTTGTTGCTAATTGTGTCCTTGTCTCTGACCAAGCAAGCTGTTGTTAATTGTGTCCTGGTCTCTGACCAAGCAAGCTGTTGTTAATTGTGTCCTGGTCTCTGACCAGACAAGCTGTTGTTAATTGTGTCCTTGTCTCTGACCAAGCAAGCTGTTGTTGTGTCCTGGTCTCTGACCAAGCAAGCTGTTGTTAATTGTGTCCTGGTCTCTGACCAGACAAGCTGTTGTTAATTGTGTCCTGGTCTCTGACCAAGCAAGCTGTTGTTGTGTCCTGGTCTCTGACCAAGCAAGCTGTTGTTAATTGTGTCCTGGTCTCTGACCAGACAAGTTGTTGTTAATTGTGTCCTGGTCTCTGACCAAGCAAGCTGTTGTTAATTGTGTCCTGGTCTCTGACCAAGCAAGCTGTTGTTAATTGTGTCCTGGTCTCTGACCAGACAAGTTGTTGTTAATTGTGTCCTGGTCTCTGACCAAGCAAGCTGTTGTTAATTGTGTCCTGGTCTCTGACCAGACAAGTTGTTGCTAATTGTGTCCTTGTCTCTGACCAAGCAAGTTGTTGGTAATTGTATCCTGGTCTTTCACCAGTGAAATCGTAGGCTTCCTGGTACTTGAAAATGCAGTTGGTTGTAGAAGGTTGTCGACAGTGAGAAGTTATAACGAGACAAGAATACAGTCACATGAAGTTATAACGAGACAAGAATACAGTCACATGAAGTTATAACGAAACAAGAATACAGTCACATGAAGTTATAACGAGACAAGAATACAGTCACATGAAGTTATAACGAGACAAGAATACAGTCATATGAAGTTATAACGAGACAAGAATACAGTCACATGAAGTTATAACGAGACAAGAATACAGTCATATGAAGTTATAACGAGACAAGAATACAGTCATATGAAGTTATAACGAGACAAGAATACAGTCATATGAAGTTATAACGAGACAAGAATACAGTCACATGAAGTTATAACGAGACAAGAATACAGTCACATGAAGTTATAACGAAACAAGAATACAGTCACATGAAGTTATAACGAGACAAGAATACAGTCACTTGAAGTTATAACGAGACAATAATACAGTCACATGAAGTTATAACGAGACAAGAATACAGCCACATGAAGTTATAACGAGACAAGAATACAGTCACATGAAGTTATAACGAGACAAGAATACAGTCACATGAAGTTATAACGAGAGAAGAATACAGTCACATGAAGTTATAACGAGACAAGAATACAGTCACATGAAGTTATAACGAGACAAGAATACAGTCACATGAAGTTATAACGAGACAAGAATACAGTCACATGAAGTTATAACGAGACAAGAATACAGTCACATGAAGTTATAACGAGACAATAATACAGTCACATGAAGTTATAACGAGACAAGAATACAGTCACATGAAGTTATAACGAGACAAGAATACAGTCACATGAAGTTATAACGAGACAAGAATACAGTCACATGAAGTTATAACGAGACAAGAATACAGTAACATGAAGTTATAACGAGACAAGAATACAGTCACATGAAGTTATAACGAGACAAGAATACAGTCACATGAAGTTATAACGAGACAAGAATACAGTCACATGAAGTTATAACGAGACAAGAATACAGTCATATGAAGTTATAACGAGACAAGAATACAGTCACATGAAGTTATAACGAGACAAGAATACAGTCACATGAAGTTATAACGAGACAAGAATACAGTCACATGAAGTTATAACGAGACAAGAATACAGTCACATGAAGTTATAACGAGACAAGAATACAGTCACATGAAGTTATAACGAGACAAGAATACAGTCACATGAAGTTTCACATCAAAATCAATGATGAAGTGAAATATAATTATACTTTAGTCACACAGTCTAACTGTGCTAATGTAGTCAAATTTGTTGAAAATCTTAACACTGTACTGTAGGTCGTCATGGAAACAGCGTCAGTCTTGACGGACTGCAGACAACGTCACATCTAACCATTGAGAAACACTTGCAAATCATCCTGCAGGAAATAAAATATCACTTTGTTTATAATGTTATCATATCTTAAATGTTGATGATGTAAGAGCATTTTGCACCGGCTGGACGAATCCCATTTAATAAAATTGTAACCTAGTAAACAACCCAAGTTTAGCTCACATGGATTAAACCTTTATAAAAATTGCCAGAAACAATAAATCCATATAAATATTACATTACAGCACTAATTAAGAAGTTCATTTCCATAACCAAACTTTTTAAAAAAATTTAACGAATAGCAAGTTTGATATCTAGAAGACGAAGGATGTTGTTGAAATTTTGAAGACTGGAAATGTAGGAAACGTAAATAACAAATTTCACAGAGTAAGACTGAGAGAAGACAGTCACTTTAGCGTATAAATCATTGCTATGATATTGTGACTGTAGTCACTTGTACTCATTTTGTGGATGATAAGCTGTAATATATGATTGTGACATATATAACAGCTGTAATATATGATTGTGACATATATAACAGCTGTAATATATGATTGTGACATATATAACAGCTGTAATATATGATTGTGACATATATAACAGCTGTAATATATGATTGTGACATATATAACAGCTGTAATATCGTAATGATGTACGGAATTAAGTCTGGTAGGGTCTTATAAAGACCTACTCATATCTTGTCTCTTGCACCATCGCTCACAGGATGATCATGGGATGCACAATAACCAAGCCGCTCAGGCGCCACAACGTAAGTCATGCGCACGGTGTGGTGTGCACGGTGTGGTGCGCACGGTGTGGTTGTGCACGGTGTAGTTGTGCACGGTGTGGTGTGCACGGTGTGGTGCGCACGGTGTGGTTGTGCACGGTGTAGTTGTGCACGGTGTGGTGTGCACGGTGTGGTGCGTACGGTGTGGTTGTGCATGGTGTGCTTGTGTACGGTGTGGTTGTGCGTGGTGTAGTTGTGCACGGTGTGGTTGTGCACGGTGTGCTTGTGCATGGTGTGGTTGTGCACGGTGTGGTTGTGCACGGTGTATTTGTGCACGGTGTGGTTGTGCACGGTGTGGATGTGCATGGTGTGGTTGTGCACAGTGTGGTTGTGCACGGTGTAGTTGTGCACAGTGTGGTTGTGCATGGTGTGGTTGTGCATGGTGTGGTTGTGCACGGTGTGGTTGTGCACGGTGTAGTGCGTACGGTGTGGTTGTGCATAGTGTGGTTGTGCACGGTGTGCTTGTGCACGGTGTTCTTGTGTACGGTGTGGTTGTGCATGGTGTAGTTGTGCATGGTGTAGTTGTGCACGGTGTGCTTGTGCACGGTGTGGTTGTGCACGGTGTGGTTGTGCACGGTGTGGTTGTGCATGGTGTGGTTGTGCATGCTGTGGTTGTGCACGGTGTGATTGCTCATGGTGTAGTTGTGCACGGTGTGGTTGTGCACGGTGTGGTGCGCGCGTGTGGTTGTGCATGGTGTGGTTGTGCACGGTGTGGTTGTGCACGGTGTGGTTGTGCATGGTGTGGTTGTGCACGGTGTGATTGTTCATGGTGTGGTTGTGCACGGTGTGGTTGTGTAAGTGTGATTGTTCATGGTGTGGTTGTGCACGGTGTGGTTGTGCACGGTGTGATTGTTCATGGTGTGGTTGTGCACGGTGTGGTTGTGCACGGTGTGATTGTTCATGGTGTGGTTGTGCACGGTGTGGTTGTGCACGGTGTGGATGTGCACGGTGTGGTTGTGCACGGTGTGGTTGTGCATGGTGTGGTTGTGCACGGTGTGGTTGTTCACGGTGTGGTTGTGCACGGTGTGGTTGTGCACGGTGTGGTTGTGCACGGTGTGGTTGTTCACGGTGTGGTTGTGCACGGTGTGGTTGTGCACGGTGTGGTTGTTCACGGTGTGGTTGTGCACATTGTGGTTGTGCACGGTGTGGTTGTGCACGGTGTGGTTGTTCACGGTGTGGTTGTGCACGGTGTGGTTGTTCACGGTGTGGTTGTTCACGGTGTGGTTGTGCACGGTGTGGTTGTTCACGGTGTGGTTGTGCACGGTGTGGTTGTGCATGGTGTGGTTGTGCACGGTGTGGTTGTTCACGGTGTGGTTGTTCACGGTGTGGTTGTTCACGGTGTGGTTGTGCACGGTGTGGTTGTGCACGGTGTGGTTGTTCACGGTGTGGTTGTGCACGGTGTGGTTGTGCACGGTGTGGTTGTGCACGGTGTGGTTGTGCACGGTGTGGTTGTGAGGGGTGTGGTTGTGCACGGTGTGGTTGTGCACGGTGTGGTTGTGCACGGTGTGGTTGTGCACGGTGTGGTTGTTCACGGTGTGGTTGTGCACGGTGTGGTTGTGCACGGTGTGGTTGTGCACGGTGTGGTTGTTCACAGTGTGGTTGTGCACGGTGTGGTTGTGCACGGTGTGGTTGTGCATGGTGTGGTTGTGCATGGTGTGGTTGTTCACGGTGTGGTTGTTCACGGTGTGGTTGTGCACGGTGTGGTTGTGCACGGTGTGGTTGTTCACGGTGTGGTTGTGCACGGTGTGGTTGTGCATGGTGTGGTTGTGCACGGTGTGGTTGTGCACGGTGTGGTTGTGCACGGTGTGGTTGTGCACGGTGTGGTTGTGCACGGTGTGGTTGTGCACGGTGTGGTTGTGAGGGGTGTGGTTGTGCACGGTGTGGTTGTGCACGGTGTGGTTGTGCACGGTGTGGTTGTGCACGGTGTGGTTGTGCACGGTGTGGTTGTGAGGGGTGTGGTTGTGCACGGTGTGGTTGTGAGGGGTGTGGTTGTGCACGGTGTGGTTGTGAGGGTGTGGTTGTGCACGGTGTGGTTGTGAGGGTGTGGTTGTGCACGGTGTGGTTGTGAGGGGTGTGGTTGTGCACGGTGTGGTTGTGAGGGGTGTGGTTGTGAGGGGTGTGGTTGTGAGGGGTGTGGTTGTGAGGGGTGTGGTTGTGAGGGGTGTGGTTGTGAGGGGTGTGGTTGTGAGGGGTGTGGTTGTGAGGGGTGTGGTTGTGAGGGGTGTGGTTGTGAGGGGTGTGGTTGTGAGGGGTGTGGTTGTGAGGGGTGTGGTTGTGAGGGTGTGGTTGTGCACGGTGTGGTTGTGAGGGGTGTGGTTGTGAGGGTGTGGTTGTGAGGGGTGTGGTTGTGAGAGGTGTGGTTGTGAGGGTGTGGTTGTGAGGGGTGTGTTGTGAGGGTGTGGTTGTGAGGGGTGTGGTTGTGAGGGTGTGGTTGTGAGGGTGTGGTTGTGAGGGGGGTGGTTGTGAGGGTGTGGTTGTGAGGGGTGTGGTTGTGAGGGGTGTGGTTGTGAGGGTGTGGTTGTGAGGGTGTGGTTGTGAGGGGTGTGGTTGTGAGGGGTGTGGTTGTGAGGGGTATGGTTGTGAGGGTGTGGTTGTGCACGGTGTGGTTGTGAGGGTGTGGTTGTGAGGGGTGTGGTTGTGAGGGGTGTATTTGTGAGGGATGTGGTTGTGAGGGGTGTGGTTGTGAGGGCTGTGGTTGTGAGGGGTGTGGTTGTGAGGTGTGTGGTTGTGAAGGGTGTGGTTGTGAGGGGTGTGGTTGTGAGGGGTGTGGTTGTGAAGGGTGTGGTTGTGAGAGGTGTGGTTGTGAGGGGTGTGGTTGTGAGGGGGTGGTTGGGAGGGGTGTGGTTGTGAGGGGGGTGGTTGTGAGGGGGGGTGGTTGTGAAAAGGGGTGGTTGTGAGGGGTGTGG
>WNWK01045580.1:0-14664 GCA_009830355.1 Cherax destructor
CAGGTTAAATTTACAAACATTTTCATTTTTACAAGTTGTCTCCACAGTGGTACAGTAGAATAAATAAAGACAACACTTCCATTCTCATGTAACATTTTTTTTGAAGGAATGATGCTCTGAAAAGTTGAAAAATAAATAAACAAACATTATTCTCATGCAACACCCCTTTTTTGAGTGAATGATATTTATTATTATTATTATTATTATTATTATTATTATTTTTAAATCATAATAAAAGGAACCTAAACCCACAAGGGGTCATGATTACTATAGATGGGAAAGGCATATGAAAGGAATTTTTTTCTACAGTTACCCCCAGTAATTGGTGTTTGACAAAAAATAATTATTCCGACATTTCAAACCGTTTGGGAAACACATCTATTTTATGTCAATTTTTATACTGTGGGTATATGTATTTTTTTTATTTTTGTAACATGTTTATTATAATTTTGAAAAAATAGATTTTAAGGAAATGTAAATATTAAAATACGACATTTAATCCCAAGATTCGATTTTAAAGGGGAATGTTGAGAAAAGTTATACCCCCCTTTTTGGGGTTGAAGCATGGGTGATGAATGTTCAACGAGGAGAAGGTGGGGGCAGGGAGATGTCGTCTGATGTCAATGTGTGGTGTGAATATAATGCAGAGAATTAGTTTGGAAATTAGGGGGAGGTGGGGGATTCCAAAACTATTATCCAGGGGCTGAGGGGGGGTTTGGGAGGTAGTTCGGACATGTAGAGAAATGGCGGACAGAATGATTTGAGTGTATAAATCTGTAGTGGAGGGAAGGCAGGGTAGGTTTGGCCTAGGAAAGGTTGGAGGGGGGGAAAAGGGGGTTTTTGGGGAGGGCTTGGACTTTTTCCCAGCAACCATGGGGAGCGTTTTGATAGGGTGAAGGGAAAAATGGTTTTAATACTCGCTGCTGGAGTGGGAAAAAGAAACATTTATGAAGGGATTCAGGGGAAACCCGAGGCCCGGGCATGAGTCCCGGGGATGGGAAGTACAGTGTCTGCCCCTGAAGGAGGGGGGTTAATGTTGCAGTTTTATAACTGTAGTGTAAAACACCCCCTGGCAAAAGGGATGGAGTGAATGATGATGAAAGTTTTTTTTTTTTTGGGGCCCCTTTTAGAATGCCCCTTGTTAAAAAAAAAAAAAATAAAATTTAAAGGAAGAAACTCTTGTATTTTTAATTTTTTATACCAGTGTTAATTAATTTTGGTCATGCCGTAGGGGTAGGTTGGTAGACAGCAACCACCCAGGGAGGATACACCGTCCACCAAATAGGAAAAAAAAAGCTTTAAAATTTTTTTTGATGATGGTAGGATTGCTGGTGTCTTTTTTTGTCTCTAAAAAAGCAAAGGGTTAGGTTTTCTTACTACTTACATTTGGTCCCCACACATGCATATACTAAAAATATATTAACCCCCCTGGGTTTCTTCCTGTTCTTGTTTATTTCTGCTTATTCCAGGGGAAGGGAAACAAATTCTTCCCCTAAATTTGCGTGTCGTGAGGTGACTAAATGGGGGAGCAATGGTTAACCCCTTCTCCTGTTCTTTACAAAAAACAAGGAAAAAAAAAACTTTAAAAAATTTTGGGGATGTTTGAATGTCGTGGATGTAGTGTGGATGATAAAAAAAAGATGTTCAAATTTTATAAATAAAAAAGTTGGATGACCTCCCAAAAAAAACTGAAGGGGGGTAGAGGAGTTTTGGGGGGGAGAAATAAATGGGTTTAAAGTCGGGGTATCTGAAATTAGACTAAGGGAATCAATAATGTTGAAGGATCAGTTATGAAAGAAAGGGGGAAATAAATTAAAATTCAAGAATTATGTGGTTAAAATAAGGGTTGGATGTAAAAAAGTGGGTCTTAAGTGTGTATGCAACTGGAAAGAGAGGGGTGTAGAGGGAAAGAGAGATTTTGGGAGTGTTAAGTGGTATGTAGGAACTTTTAGCCAAATGGGGAATTTTGGGGGGGACCCAAATGCTAAAAAGGGGAAACGTTTTGAGAGGGTGTGGTGGTTAGTTTGGGGTCCCGGGGTAAATATAATGGGGGGATTTGTTGAACTTTGTATAGAAAGGGTTTGGATAGGTAACACATATTTTGAAAAAAAGATAAAAAAGTATACAAAATGTGTGGGAAAAAATAAAATTGGCAAATTCCCAATTTTCTGTTCAATATTTAAAATTGGATTTTGCCCCTTTTACCCCATTTTTCAAATTATATTTTATAGTGAACAAATTCTTATTTTCATATATGCCTTTTATTTTATCGATTGAGCACAAGAAACTGCCCAATCAACTTTTTCAACTCTTAAAGGATCGGGAAATTGGAAATTTTGGGCCCAATTTCACACAAAGTTCAAAATATTCAATTTCAAAATGGGCCCAGAAAAAAAATGCAGGATTCCCACTAAAATAACATTTCCTCTGTTTTTAGTTATTTGGGCTTTACAGTAAATTCCCATTTGACTTTTTTTTAAATAAAGATTTTTTATTTCATAAAAAATAGTAGACTATTATGTAATATTGAAAAATTATAAATAATATCCACTTTGTGACTTATTAGCCCCCCTTTGGGCGTGTATTGCTTTCATCATTTGATTACTTTTGAACATAGGAAAATGAAATTTCCCTAATTTGAGCTCAATTTCAAGCTATTTTCAGTACAAAAACCCAATTGAAATAACTGTGTTTCTGTAATATATCTTCCATTCTAACAAATGGACTAAGAAAAAATAAAAATTAAAAAACCATACGAAAATACCCCAAGTTGGTTTAATAAAAAGGGCTTTTTTCCCTTTGAACTCTTCAGGTTTTTTATATGGTAAATTACCACATAGATCCATTCTCTCATTCGGCCAAAAAACTGCTCACAGCTTTCTGGTGAGCTGGCCTGGGTTTGAGCTCCTTGGACCCCTTTGGGCAAGGGGGAGATCTATGGCTTGGGCCCTCAAAAGGGGTTTAAAATATCCCTTTTAAATTGGTTGTTTAACCAACAAAAATCCCGAAAGAGAAAATCTTGGGCAGGGAAAAAACTGATTTCCCATAAGGGGTGCCGTATCTCATCCTTTGGGCTCATTTAAAAAAAAAAATTTATCACTATTTTCACCCCTTTAACCATGGGGTTTCCTTTCTGCCTTCTTTTGTCCCGGGTAATATCTGGGTACCATTTTGTATACAAGTTGTCAGTTATCTCCCTCATTCCTTGTATGCTCAACCCTTTTTTTTCTTGAGTGGGTATCCCCCCCGGTCTTCATCCCGATTTGTAAAAAGCCTGGTGGGGGGAGTCTTCTTTAGTGTCCATGCAGCTATGTCACTGATGGAATGTTCATTTTGCCTCCTCCATATCTTGAATAAGGCCAGTCAACATATTCTGTCCAACCCCATAAGCTAGCCTCACAGATTTGGTGATTTAAATGGGGTCTCGCCCCCAAAAAAATTTTTGGAAATGTTTTGTGAGGTTCTCCCAGGGGTTTTCTTCCCTTTACGTCCTAGCCAGTATAACTGATTCTCAAAAACAGTCCTGTCCATACCTGATCAACACTTATCATTTATCATTGTAGCAAGTTGCCCATCTTGGTCAAACTGATCTCTGGGCTCTGTTATTGGTGGGTCATTTTTTGTGGGGCTGATGACTGGAGCCTCTGTGATTATGCTCATGTGCCTTCTTATTGCTCGTGCTGGTCCAGTGTGTTTTGCAATGGTAGGGTCTTCTGTCCTTGCAGGATGTCATTCCTGGGGTCTGATCTCAGGCTACCTGGCCAAATATGGAATTCTTTTTGTGCAGTTTCTGCCCCAATTTTTCATCTAAAATTACACCCTCATACTTCTGGTTCCCTCATCAGGGTCATTATTTTTCTACCTTCTCGCATCTGCCTCCTCTATTTTATGATAAGGGTGGTAAAATTCCAACTGGTTTCTGAAGAAAGTTTTCAGTGGACCCCCGAGTTTTGTAAAAAATTCCCCCTGAATTCTCAAGTCCTTCGCGAATTTACTCCCTTGGAAAAATTTCAGAGGGTTAGTCTATTTCAGACCCCAAAAAAACAATTCCACAAAAACTTACAAAATTTTACTTTCATAACAATTTCCGGGGGATTGAACAGGGTCCACTTATTTTTAAAAGCTGAAAGTTGTTTCTGTGGTACAGCTGGGGCATCCCGGTTCTACCCCACCAGCTGGTTTCTTGCTCATAACTGAACCTGCCACCTGTGCACCTTAACAACAATAGAGATAGACCATGGGAAGGTAAACCAGGCACTCAGACCATACTGGGGCTAGGAGATGAGTTGTTGGTAGGGAATAGATATACAGTGGCCCCTGGGTTTTTGTTGAAAATTCTCCCCCAGAATGCTGTTTGAGTGCCGTTATCGAACGTTTATCCCCATAAAGCCAAATGTAAATTAGTCAGTAATTTCAGCCCCCAAAAATCCTTACAAAAGCACTTAAAAATACACTAACATAATTGTTCGATTTGGGGGATGAAAACCGAGGCCCCTGTATGTAATATACTGTTTTAAACTCATGAAATAGGCAGTTTTCCCAACCCATGGCAAACCAGTCCTGAAATTAACAGACCGGGTTCCAGCCACTGTGTATTCTGATCACAATAGGGGTTTTTAAGAAAAAGGGAACCAAGTAAACTAATGTGACTTTTTATTGTGGCAATTTTTTTCCCGGAACTTTGTCAAGCCAAAACAAAGCCCCCTAGAGAAAAACATTTAATAAGCAATATAAAAAATTAGCATGGGCATCACAACTACTCAAACCCAAAATTTTTTGCAGATGACAAAAATTGTTTTCTCCCCCAAATCCAGTCTACTAGCCAACACTGTTAATGGAAAAAAGAAAATATCAACATGGATGAAGACAAACAAACACTCTCTCTGACAAGACCCCTTCATTCGTTTGGAAACAAAGCCACAAATTTCCATTTAAAATAACGCTCAATGGTTCACCCCACAAGACTCACAGAGGGGAAAAATTTCCCAGGAATCCACCGACATTCTTAAATTAAACACACATCAACAAATTTCAAAAAAATCTCAAGACGTAGGATTTATCAAAGATGCTTTATGTGCCCAACCGCTCTTTTATATCTTTCCCTTACCCCCTTATCTCACCTATGGAATCGTGCAGGGGGCCAACAACATTAAATCACCTTAGACCACTCAAAACCCAGCAAAAGGCTGCAGTCAGGATGATAACAAACCCCCTCTAGACAGCATACTCCCCCCATATTCAAAATTTTAAAACTCTCCCCCGAAAAAACATTCATCCCTATTCATGTGCCTACTACATAAAAAACTCCATGCTAATATCCCCTCCGCTAAATTTCCCCTCAAAAACTTTTGGTCCGACCACAACACAAGACACAGTCACTTTTGGCCCCCCAGCCCATACCCCAATGTAAAAATTCTATGCACATAAAGGGCCCCAAAATCGGTTTTCCAGTAAATATTAAGTTAACCTTTCTAAAAATCAATTCAAGACTTTTCCAAAAATCACCTACCACCCTATACTAAATTCTTTGTAACAACTTTCAAACCCAATGTTTTTTTCCTTGAGATAATCTCATTTTTATATTGTCTTCCCCCTAAACACTTGTTGCAATTTCATATCATCATATTGTCTTTTTAATAGTATAGTATCATCTATGTTTTTGAAATTTATTACTAGAAAAACTCAATAAATTTTCTATTTGTTATTTTACTAGTATAGCATCAACATATTGTTTTTTGAAAAAAATATACAACTAAATCTAAAATTTCTCTAGTATTTTTTTTTTAATAGTATACGTACATAGTTTTATATTGTAATTTGAAAAAAAATAAACTAGAATAAACTCAATCAATTTTTTAGTATTATGTACATAGTGAATAAGTCTTTAGACTGGCCCCTAATCCCATGGCTGCCAGTGGCTCTCCTTGCATTACAGTTTTAAATTGTAACTCCTACCATGTATACTTGTAACTTACAACTAAAAAAAAATATATTATTATTATTATTATTTTCTGTGACTAAAGTGCAAGTTTTTATGGATGAATTTTATTATAAGACCTTCTCAAGGCCCTTTTTTTCTATTTTTCCTCCTGACCCCAAAATTTAACTTTTACCGGGAAGGGAAAAAACAGTTGTAAGATCCCTTTTTTTCTTGTACTGTAAAATTTTGCTGATGGGGGGCTTCATCCTTAAATATTTCCCCTCTTCTCTTAACACTTAGACTTTAATAACTGAAATATTTAGACTCAAAAGGCTTCTAATTACTAAATATTTAACTGTTTTAAGCTTCTAATTCTGAAATTTTAGACCCCTGGGCTTCAAATTATAAATATTTAGATTTTTTCAGGAGGGTGTTTATATGTCTCTTTTCTCTTTTTAACATTATTCCATGGGGAAAAAAAAAAAAATTTCAGGGAGGACCCAGTTATTTTTAATTTATTTTGAAAGATAAGGATCATCTGGTCTAGTTTTTCATTTAAAATTTAAATTTTTCATACCTTTTTATTAAAATATTCAAAATATGTTTTATAATTTTAAATTCATAAATTTTTCTTAAAAAAATAAGTCTTTCGAAGTTATTAATTGGAACATTTTCTGTAATTGCAATGTATGTTTTTTTTTGTAACTGTTTCAGCGAGTCAACCCGAGCCCTGCTAAATTTTAGAAATTTTTAAGACAGGATAATTTAGATGAAGCACTGATGCATCCATATTTTTTTGGTATGATGGCTAAAGTTTGCTGTAAGTATTAAACATTTTTTACCCTATCTCTCTCTTGGTTACACAGGAAGGAAGATATATATTCAAAAAAAACCGTACTGAAAGGGGAAAATATAGAGCTTTAAATCAATATAATAAACAAAAAATAATAATAATACAGGTTGGCCATCACTAATCGGAATCAGTAATCCGTTTCCCTCAGTAATCTGGCACAATTTTTTGGGAGCATAATTTCAAATTTCGGGGTTGCCTCACCAACCAGCCGCTCGTTTAGTAGCACTACTTGCTGCATAAATCTTCCCAATTTTTTTTTCTCCGTTTATTGTTATAACCTGCTCCTTTTTGCCCCAGCCATGGAAGAAAAAAAGTTCCCCTTTTTGTAAAGCACCTACACTCTACATTGTCCATAAAAAGTGGTGGTTTTTAAGCTACTGTTTGGGCTCCATGAGCATCACTCCCGATAACTTCTTTTAAAATTTGCCTCATGGAAAATAGGTCTGTTTAATTACTATATAAAAAAAACCCCACGCGTAAATGAGAAAAAGCGACCGTTCTTTCAATTAAAAAAGGGCTTTGTGTGTATTTTTGTATGGTTTTTTGCTTGTATTCTTTTTTTGGTCTCATTTGATAGAATTGAAATATATTAAGAAATAGATATAATTTTTGATTGGTTTCATGCTGGAAAAAGGGGGGAAAATTGAACATTCTTCATTCAAATGCTTTAAAGTGTTTACCAAATAAATTTTATTCCCTGGAAGATTAAATTGTTTTCCCGTTTGACCCCAAAAAACCTAAAAAACACTTACAATAATAAATTTTAAAAAAAGGGGAGTTGGGAGGCGTTTTCCCGGGACCCCTGTCAGTGCCTGGTTTGCAATAATTCTTTCAGAATGCTGTTCAAGTCCCGTTCCAAACGAATTTGTTCCCATGGACAATTTAAATTGTTAGTTTTTGACCCCAAAAAATTTAAAAAGCATTTAAAAAAAAAACTTACAAATTGTTCGAGTTGGGAGCTGTACAAAAACCGGGGTATTATATTAAAATTGAGCTCAAGTAGTGGAAATAGATTTTTTCCGATGTTCAAAGAAACAAAAGACATCCCTCCCTACGTGTCCCAAATGGCCATCTAATAAATGGGTTGACATTATTTATCAATTATTACAAAATTTTAGTCTGCATAATTAAATCTTCTATTTTTTTTTAAAAAAAAATTTAAAATGGGAAACAAACGTTTTAAAGGGGCCTGGAGACATGACAATAAGAGAAAATGTTTTTTGTGCCAGGTGTCTGTTTTTTTATTCTGGGCCCCTTTTTAAATTGGATTTTTGAAATTTCCAAACTACCGATTCCTGACCACTTTAGGGAGTTGAAATAAGTAAATGGGAGTTTTTACTCATTCGACAGAATGGGGAAAACTAGCGAAAAAGCATGAGTTCCAGACTGGGAAAAATGGAATGGGCCAAAAAAGGGCCAAAGTGGGGTCACCAATCGAAAAATTTTCCGTTGTGGTGTATTCTACCCAAATATCAGTAATCCGGCACCCACAGGTCAATGATGCGGTTAGTGATGGTCAACCTGTCTAAGGGGTATAATACAAAAGGGGTACACAGGGGAAGAGAAGTGAAAAAAAAATGAATTTAAAAAGAAAAAGGCTTTTTTGGAAATAGCAAATAGGGGGAAAGGCAGACTAGAAAGTTTAACCCTTTCGGGGTTTTGCTTTGTCCCTTTACCCCCTGGGGTTATTGTTTATAGTTCAAATTCTATCCCCTCAAATAAAGCGAAACAGGTGTAGGCCTAGATGGTAAAATGGGTCGTGGGTCAGTGTGCGCAGTATAAAAAATTTCCCGCCCCCCATAATGAGGAAAACTCCCTGTTTTTGGTTTAAAACAGCGACTTTGCAGTCATTTTTTTATTATTATTGTGTATTTTTTTCTTGGGCTCATTTGATAGATTGGGAAGATAATTCAGAAATAGAATGGTTTTTTTGGGTTTTCAACAAATATTTTAAAATTTATAAAAAAATGTTTTTGGAAAGTTCAAAAGTAAACAAAACACACCATGCATCAATACACATCAACTGGCGAGTTTAAAATTTATGCGGTTATTATTTATACCATTTTTCAATAGAGTTGTATACATAACAGTAAATCTTCTTTTTTGAGAAAAAAAAATTAAAAATGAAAATAAAAATGTAAAGGGGCCGGGAAACGTGAAAATGCAAAAGCCCTTTTTTTTAGTGCCGGGAATGTCTCCTTGTTTTTCTGGCCCCTTTTTGAAATTACATTTTGAAATTTGTGTGAAATTGGCCAAATTGCCTTTTTCTGACCACTATTTTGGGTAGTTTTTTGGTAAATGGGCGGTTTTTTTGGGAACTCAATCGATAGAAGAAATGGATTTTCTGCAAAATAGCTATTTTTTTTTGGGAAAGTTAAAGAAATTTTCCCCGAAAATAGGGCTCAAAGTGGGCGAAATCCCCGGGTCGTAAGTGTCATGGCTCCCCCGTTTTAACCAAAAAAAAAAAGCATAATTCTGTTATTTTTGGTTTTCATAATTTTTGTGGCGTTATGATCGGAAAAATATTCTCAAATTAAATTTCGTAAAAAAAAAAAATTTTTTTTTTAAATTCTTGGACCCTGAGAACGGGGTTTTGGGGCCCCCTTGGACCCTAAAAGGGGTTTAAAGAAATGGGGTTGAGGAGGTATGGGAAAAAATTTTGAAAATGCTTGCTTTGCCTTTTCAGGTCAGGACCCTGCTCTAAAACTTGCTCTCAGGTGGGAAAAAAAAAAAAAATGTTAGAAATTTTTTTCTAAGGTTTTAAAAAAAAAAGTGAAAAAATTTGATAAAGGGGCGGCGAAATTACACTTTCACAAATTTTTGCTTTTTAAACGATATTTACGCATTGGATTTTTTGCCCATTTTCAGTCTGATTTTAAGCCAATTATATTTTTCCCCACCCAACTAAATTATTAGCTTTTTCCCACTAGTATGCCTTCCATTGTTTTGGGTTAATTATAAGAAACTCCCCATTAAACCCTATTTAAACTACCCGGTAAAGTGACCCAGAAATTGGAAATTTTTAAATTTCCCAAAAATTAAAAAATGTAATTTAAAAATAAGGCCCAAATTAAAATGCAGACATTCCTGGCACAAAAAAATAACTTTTTCCCCCTTCATTATTATGCCCCCGGGTTTCCCCCATATTCATAAAATTCCTTTTAAAATTTTTTTCCATAAAAATAAATATTTACTGTTATGCAGACTATGCATTATTGAAATTTTTGAAATAAAAAATTCAGTGCATTCATAAATGCATCAATACTTTGGCCAGTTGGAAAAGTATTGGATGAGTGTTTCATTAGTGTACTCTGTAATATCAGCAAAAATTGAACATTTCCAAAATTTTGACTCAATTTCAAGCTATTTTCACCGGAAACCAATCAAAATTTCTCTTTTCCTTAAAAATTTTTATCTAATTTAAAAGAGAACCAAAAAATTGAAAACAATCATAAAAAAACATATGAAAATACACCGTAAAGTCGGTTTTTTTAAACAAAAACATGGTCCTTTTTTATTCCCCTTTTACTGCTTGCTGCAATTTTTTTTTATGTGCACCACTGCATAAACCTTTCTCTCCCCTTCTAGGGCCCCAAAATTTTCCACTCACAGCTTATCTGGGTTTAACTGGGCTTGTGGGAGAACCAAAGGGCTGGCCCCGGCTTTTAAACCGTGCCTTGGGGCCCCCCCTCAAAAGTGGGTGTTCAGCAGAAAATTTGTGGAGAAAAGGGGAAAAGGGGGGTTTGGGTAGGGAGAGGGAAAAAATTTGTTTGGGGTGTTGAGGTAAAGGGTAAAAAAGGGAAAAAAAAAATATGGGGGTTTTTTAATGTAAAAAAGATAGATGGAAGGTTAAATGTTTTTTGGGGTTAAATAGACATTTTCATTACTCTATCTATGTTTTTCTTCAAAATTATATACGAAAGATGTTACATATATAGCATATAAACTTTATCAAAAGTTTATATGTATCAAGATTGGGAAATTGATTGGGAAATAGACATTAGTTTTCTCTGATGCAAAGCATTAAAAAAACTGTTTTGGGATCTGTGCAGTAACCCCCATCATACGCGTTTTTTTCAATTCTCCCTGAATTATTCATTCTTTGTTTATGATGGCATCTAAAGGTAGTTGTTAGAAACGATTAAACTCCAAATTATCATGGTAATAATATGGCTGTGGTGTAATAATTGGCTGTGTAGTGAAGCTTTGGGGGGGGGTAAAATGTGACCCACCCGGCTACCTACACTGAATTCCAAAATAAATACTACACACCTCTCTCCCCACATTTAAGACTAACAAATATTTTAAAAAGTAATGAATGTATGTACTGTTGGGAGTAGAAGACAAGAAGGGAAGTAACCCCAGAAAAGGACTTGGTACTTGGGGGTGGAGGAAATTTTCCCTTAAACAAAATAACTCTTAAATCCTCTACCCCTCCTTTTTCCCCCATCAACAACTCTTCAATAAGGTAAGTGTCAAGTTATTACCCGTCTCATTCTTTTCTGTTAGATAAATGTACATTTTATGTAAAAAAAAAAATTTTTAAAAACTTTTGGATGTCTGGAACGGTTAATTTGATTTACATTATTTCTTATGGGGAAAATGGTTTTTTGCCCTTTTTGAAAATAGGGGACTTGGGGCAATTAATCAAAAAGGGGTTCCTTTTCGGGGTCCCTTTGGTTTGGACATAATTCTTTCCCCAAAAGGGCTGTTTGATGCAGTTCCCGAAAAAATTGTTCCCAAAGGGATAATGTAAATTAGATTGCCTTTCAAACCCCAAAAAACTTAAAAAGCACTTCAAAAAACACTTACTTTGTTCGAGTTGGGGCTGTCAAAATGGGGTACCCATATATTTTTTTTTTCTGAAATGGAAGAGAATTTTTTTCTGAAGGTATTAAAAAAAAATGCAAAATTTGATGGAAAATTTAAGAATTATTCAGATGCAAAGTTGGCAGTCTGGAAGTAATTTACACATTGGTAATTTTGCCAAACATAAAACTTTGATTCAGCTATCAGACCCTTATAAAGTGCAAAATTTGGTAATTTTACCACTTTTCAAAATTAAAAAAATTAAATTTAAAAAAAGGTTCAAAGATAAACACTGTGGCATTCCAGCCCCTAAAGCAAAATTTCTTTTTTTTCATTTCATTCCCCAACCCCTGTGAAAAACTTGCCCTTCATTTTAAGTCTATTTAAAATTTCCCTTTTGGCAGAAACCAACCAAAACATCTTTGTTTCATATATGTTTTCCCTTTTTCAACTGATATAAAGAAACACCGATAAAACTACCCAGAAAAGCCTAAAATCTCTTTTTTAACCAAACACAAGGTCAGTTTTGTTTTTCCCTATGCACTGAAACCAGGATTTTTTATTTCCCAAAATTCCCCAAACCCCCATTCTTTCATATCTAGGCCAAAATTTACTGCTGACAGCTTATCTGAGTGAGCTAACTCATGACATAGAAGCCAGGGGTTTCCCCTGGCCTCAATAAAAACAGTGGCCCCCCGGATTATGTTTTTTTTTCGTTTCAAAATGCTGTTAAAGGTTTTAAAAACCCAATTTTTTCCCATAAGGAAAATGAAATTAGATTACTTTTGCCCCCAAAAATACATTTAAAAAGCCTTAAAAATAAACTTACTGGGCAGTTTGAACTAATGAAAGGGGGTCCACTTTTTTTTATTTTTTTCCCTTTACTTTGATGTTAGGGTTTCCGCTACATGTTCTGTGTGGGATGCTTAAATTGCCTTATAGTCTAGGGTAATACTTAACATGATTAGCTGTGCTGCCCCAGATCTTTACCATTTTTTTTCAAGGTTATTTAAAACCCTATTACAAAAAATATATATATATATTAATATATATATATATATATATATATATATATATATATATATATATATATATTAAGAATATATACAGAAATGGTTGGAATTTTTTTTAGCATAAAATGAACCCCAGCTGCCCGGAACCAATTCCCCCCAAATTAATCCCCTTTCCCCAACAGCCCCCCCGTTTTTTACACACCAGTCACACAGGGTATGATGGTTACATACTTTTTAAACCTTTCGGCCCAAAAATCCCCCAAAAAAAGATAAGAAGGGATCCTCCGCAACCCATTAGGAAAAAGCCCCCAGGCCCCCCCCATATGCCCATAAAAACAACCAAAAAAAAAACTGTCCCCTTTTCCTTTCCCACATCCCCACAATTTTTTTTTTCCCATCTCCCCCCCTTTTTTACTTTTCAAAAAAAAATACAACTTTATAAACCTTATTTTAATTTGTGTCTATAAAACCCTTTTTTTGAGAAAACAGGCTTGGGCCCAGCTGCCTCTCAGCCTAAAAGGGGTCTTCAAAAATTAGCATCTGGCCCCATCAATTCAATATAATTGGTATTTTAAAAATTTTTAAAATACAGGGCCCCCGGTTAAGAAACCCCCCGGAATTATGAAGTATAATATTGTAAGTCGGGGAAGTGTATTTTTGGGGTCTAAAAAATAACCAAATGACTTTTTTTTTTGGGAAAAATTGGGGTAATATTAAGGCTTCTGAAGTTTTTTTTCCGGGGTTCCCTGTACAGTGGGGAAAAACACCCAAATTATCAATTATAAAGTATAATATTGTAAGTGTTTTTTAAAGTGTATTTTTGGGGGGCGAAAAGGATAACCATTGACTTTTTTTTAAAGGGTAAATTGTTGGAAAAGGGATTGGCAGGTTCGGGAATGAATTTTGCTCGCCGGGGTCCACTGTACATCAATACATGTTGGGTCCTATGCCCCCAAAATAAACTCCCTGATGGTACTGAAAGGGGGTTAAAAATCCCTTTTTTTGCCATTTTTGAAAACAATACAAATTTATTTTAGCTTTTTTGATAGGAATCTTTTTTTTTAATAAAACCAAAAAAACCCAAAATTTTTAAAAAAACTTTGGATGAAATTGCTTTATTTCTTCCCTTTTACATTTTAGGCCCCTTCTGCTCAAAATACCTAAATTTCCGCTTTTACAAATCCTTTTCTGTCCATTGGTCACATGAAATAATGCAACCATCAAACCACTAAAAAATGTTTCTCTCTTTATTTATCCATCCCCCGGGCCCTCCCTTTTTAAAAACTTCCCAATTTTAATCAAACGCACAAAAAAAAATTTTTTTTTTTTTCCAATTTTTCTTGCTTAGACCATAGCCAAGAATGCTTGCTGATGGTTTAGGCTGTCCCAGTAATTGAGGTCAATTTAATTGGTTTTTACAAATTTGATTAATGCGTCTTTTATTGGGTTTAAAAAAAGAAAAAACCAAAACCACCCTGAAAATGCCCCAAAATCTGATGATAACTTAGTGTTTTATGGCTTGAAGTTGGCAAAAAATGAGACATTGTTGGCAACATCATTTCAATGCTGCCTAGATTTAATTTTCAGTGGTAACTTGATTTAATCCGTCAAGGGTATTTTGGGGAAACAATCTGTTCGGTACGGCACTTGAGCAGGCTTCTGGAATGAATTTTGCTCGTTACTCGGGGGTCCACTGTACATCAATACATGTTGGGTCCTATAGCCCCATAACATATATCTCTACGTGATGGTCACTGAAAGGGTTAAAAGTCCCTTCTTTGTTGCCATTTTTGAAAACAATACAAATTTATTTTAGCTTCTTTTGATAGGCAATCTTTTTCTTAAGGTAATGACACCAAAAATGCCAAATTTGATATAAAACTTGTGGATGAAATTGCTGTTGCATTTCTTCCACTTTGAGGCTTATTTTAGGCCAGTTCCAGTGCTCAAAATGACCTACCTCGCTACTTTACTAGAATGCCTTCCTTACTGTCCATTGGTCACATGAAACTGAATGCAACCATCAGAAGCCACTAAAACAATGTTCTCTCTGTGTATTTATCACATCC
>WNWK01045581.1:0-14664 GCA_009830355.1 Cherax destructor
TAAATGACATGGCCATGCACTCTGCCCCAGGCCCAGACTCATGGAACTCCGTGTTCATCAAGAACTGCAAGAAACCCCTATCATGTGCTTTTAACATCCTACAGAGCAGAAGCATGGAAACGGGTCATCCCACAGCTGCTAAAAACAACAGACATAGCCCCACTCCACAAACGGGGCAGTAAAGCATTAGTAAATAAATACAGACCGATAGCACAAACATCCCATATCATAAAAAACTTCGAAAGGGTTCTAAGAAGCAAGATGGCCAACCATCTAGATACCTATCAATTACACAACCCAGGGCAACATGGTTTTAGAGCAGGTCGCTCCTGCCTGTCCCAACTACTGGACCACTATGACAAGGTCCTGGATGCTATAGAAGACACACAAAATGCAAAAGTCTTTGATAAATGTGACCATGGTGTAATAGCACACAGGAAAAGTTGGTAGATGGATCTATAATTTCCTAATAAAACATAAAGAGAAGTAGTAAACAGAGTAAAGTCTGAGGTGGCCACAGTGAAAACCTCTATTCCACAAATCACAGTACTCACTCCCATCCTGTTCCTCATCTTCATATTTGACATAGACATGGATGTAAGCCACAGCACTGTGTCTTCCTTTGCAGACAACACCTGAATCTGCATGAAAGTGTCCTCGATTGAAGACACTGCAAGACTCCAGGCAGACATCAACTAAATCTTCAAATGGGCCGCAGAAAACAATATGAAGTTCAATGATGAGAAATTTCAATTACTCCGATATGGAAAACATGAAGAAATCAAAACTATATTGGAGTATAAAACAAATTTCAACCACACAATAGAACGAAAAACTAATGTCAAAGACCTGGGAGTGATAATGTCAGAGGATCTCACCTTCAAAGACCACAACATTGTATCAATCACATCTGCAAGAAAAATGACAGGATGGATAATGAGAACCTTCAAAACCAGGGATGCCAAGCCCATGATGACACTCATCAGGCCTCTTGTTCTAAGCTGGAATATTGCTGCATACTAACAACACCTTTCAAGGCAGGTGAAATTGCTGACCTTGAAAATGTACAGAGAACTTTCACGACACACATAACTGCAATAAAACACCTCAATTACTGGGAACACTTGAAGTTCCTCAACCTGTTCTCCCTAGAACGCAGGCAGGAGAGATACACGATTATATAAACTTGGAAAATCCTAGAGGGATTAGTACCAAACTTGCACACGAAAATCACTCCCGATGAAAGAAAAAGATTCGGTAGACGATGCAACATCCCCCAATGAAAAGCAGATAAGAGACCACAATAAGTGTCAGGGGCCCAAGACTGTTCAACTGCCTCCCAGCATACATAAGGGGTATTACCAATAGACCCTTGGCTGCCTTCAAGAAGGCAATGGATATGCACCAAAAGTCTGTACCTGACCAGTCGGGCTGTGGTTCGTACATCGGGTTGCGTGCGGCCAACAGTAACAGCCTGGTTGATAAGGCCCTGATAAACAATGAGGCCTGGTCACAGACTGGGCCACAGGGGCAGTGACCCCAAAACCCTCTCCAGGTATATTCCAGGTATTATATTATTCAGCAATACCAGGTGGTAAAGCAGGTGCTAATCAAGGTGCTCAATCAGGTGCTAAAGTGTTATCTTTTTAAGTTTAGCTTAGTATACTCAGTAGCTCATTCTTTATATTTCAACTAATAGTCTCAAACCATATACAGCCTCTCCTCACTTAATGACAGAGATAGAGGCCTAAGACCCCGTTGCGATTTCGTCGTTAATTGAGGAATCACCCCTTACTGACACTTCAAAAGTGTCACTACCCAAAATTAAAACATTCAGTTTTATGTTTGTTGGGAAATTCCTTTCAATCTGTTTATTATTAACGGTAATACAACATGAAATAGGTCAATGACTTACTTCCAAGATATTCCAGGTAACGCTTACATAGCTGATTACTTGAAGAAAAAAAATCGAGAAAATCGCACTTTTTTTTCAGTCTTTGCATAGGTTAAGAGTAATCTTCTATAGTTACCCTTCAAGCGGGTAACGTTTTTTGTAATGGTCGGGGTCACCTTTTTTATTATTACCATCCACATACCTTGTTCACTGAGTTTAATCATTTATTAAGCTGGCATGAGAGACACAGAGAATGTAATAATAATAATAATAATAATAATAATAATAATTAATAATAATGATAATAATAATTGCTCTGGAGTGCTTTAGATGTCAGCTACCAAACCTATACGAAATACATATGACATTTACAGTGACCCAGAGTGATTATTAACCCTTTCAGGGTTTTTGACGTACTAGTACGTAAGTCTTATGCGCCAGGGTGTTTGACATACTAGTACGCATAAATTCTTTCGCTCTCAAATCAAGCGGGAAAAGGCTGGTAGGCCTAGATGTGAGAGAATGGGTCTGTGCAGTCAGTGTGCGCAGTTTAAAAAAAATCCTGCAGCACACAGTGCATAATGAGGAAAAAAAAAACTCTGACTGTGTTTTTGGTTTAAAACAGCGACTTTGCAGTCTATTTTCGTATGGAATTTATGGATATATTCTCGTTTTCATGGACTCATTTGATAGAATCGAAGATATATTACAGAAATAGAGATAATTTTGATTGGTTTCACGATGACAAGTACAGTGGACCCCCGGTTTTCGTAATTTATTCGTTCCAAAATGCTGTTCAAGTGCCATTACCAAACGAATTTATTCCCATAAGGAATAATGTAAATTAGACTAGTCCTTTTAGACCCCAAAAATACACTTACAAAAGCACTTACAAAAATACACTTACATAATTGTTCGAGTTTGGAGCATAACGAACACCGGGGGTCCACTGTACTTACCTTGAAATTGAGCGCAAAGTAGCGAAAATGTTTGATTTTTGCTGATGTTCAAGAGTAAACAAATTACGCCAAGCGTCCAATACACATCAACTGGCAAGTCTAATATTCTTGCACAAGTGCATTGATATTATTTATACTGTTTTTACAATGATGCAGTAGTATACAGTAGACCCTTATTTAGCACTGTAGGTACGTTCCAGAAAACATCGTGTTAGGTAAAATCGTGTTAGATGAACTGAAGAACTTATAAGAAAAATAGGGTTACGTTCCTAGGAGTCTCAAAAAAGCCAAACAAGTTTTTTTAGACCAACAGATCTTACAAAAATACGTGCATATGTAATTGTAGTTCATTGTTGTGATATATTACTGATTAAGACTACAAATGCAATAGAAATAATAGTATTTCTTACCCTAAATTGTGGGTAATGGTGTTTGTGGATGATTGCAAAGAGAGTGGATGTGCATGGTGTGGCCCTACTGGGCTGAGGTGGATGGTTGTTGGTTGTCGGCAGAAGTGGATAGTAGAGGTTCTGGTACTAAAGTCGATGGTTGTATTGCAGTGTGCATAAATGCTGTAATAGATCTCTGGGCTCTTTTACCCTGCAGTACATTATACAGCTGACAGTAAGGCATCATCACAGCTGGTCTAGACCCAGTTTCAAAGCACTGCTTCTTGATTTGTTATTGTATAATTATACTATTACTATCAATAAATAATATCTACCTATCATATTTATTCCAGGATAATATTAGGTATAACATAAATAATGTAGAAGCATGATAAAGATGCATAAATTAATAAAAACTGACATATAAAGAGGTATTGAAGGGTGGGTGGGCTATGAAGGCGCCAGCAGTCTCTCTCAGCGTCAGTTACTCATGGACCACTATGGCGTGTGGAGGTGTGAGCTCACCGCACTAAAATATTGTATAATAATACTTATTATTACTATCAATAAGTTATCTACCTATCATATTTATTCCAGAATAATATTAGGTATAACATAAATAACGTAGCAGCATGATAAAGATGCATAAATTAATAAAAACTGACATATAGGTATTGAAGGGTGGGCGGGGCTATGAGAGAGAGAGAGAAGGTGGAGCAGTGTGTCAGTCGCTCATGGACCACCATGGTGTGAGGACATGTTAGTTCACAGCACTATAAAGTATTGTAAAATAATACTATTACTATCAATAAAGGTTATTTACGTATCATATTTATTACAGAATAATATTAGGTATAACATAAATATCGTTGAAGCATGATAAAGATGCACAAATTAATAAAAACTGGTTTTTAATACTTGACATGCTGTTGGAGTGTGAGCAAAGTAACATTTATGAAGGGATTCAGGGAAACCGGCAGGCCGGACTTGAGTCCTGGAGATGGGAAGTACAGTGACTGCACTCTGAAGGAGGGGTGTTAATGTTGCAGTTTTATAACTGTAGTGTAAAGCACCCCTCTGGCAAGACAGTGATGGAGTGAATGATGATGAAAGTTTTTCTTTTTTTGGCCACCCTGCCTTGGTGGGAATCAGTTGATGTGTTAATAAAAATAAAATAATTATATTGAGGTATTGAAGGGTAAGCGGGGCTGCTAGCAGTCTCTCTCAGCCTCAGTTACTCTTGGACCACCATGGCGTGTGGAGGTGTGAGCTCACCGCACTAAAATATTGTACAGTCATCCCTTGGTTTTCGCTTGTCCCAGTTTTCGCCGATTTTGGTTTTCGCCGACTTTTTTCGGGGAAAATTTGTCTTAGTTTTCGCCGATTGTTTTAGTTTTCGCCGACCGTATGGGACCTGTCCACCAGTGCCGCGCACATACAAAGGCCGTAGGCCCGCCACCCACGCACATTGTCACGCAGTCTAGCATTGTTTACGCTTGAGTGAACATCACCCCAGGAGTTTATACAAAACATTTATTAACAATTCATTGTTTTTGGGCCTTGATTATTGTGTGTGACTACTAAATAAGCTACCATGGGCCCAAAGAAAGCTCCTAGTGCCACTTCTTTGGTAAAGAAAGTGAGGAACACTGTAGAAATGAAGAAATAATAGAAAATATGATAGTGAAAGTGAGAAACACGATGGAGTTTAAGAGTGTAGCAGGCATGCAGGGAGTGTAGCATGCATGCAGGGAGTGTAGCATGCATGCAGGGAGTGTAGCATGCATGCAGGGAGTGTAGCAGGCATGCACGGAGTGTAGCAGGCATGCAGGGAGTGTAGCATGAATGCAGGGAGTGTAGCAGGCATGCAGGGAGTGTAGCATGCATGCAGGGAGTGTAGCAGGTATGCAGGGAGTGTAGCATGTATGCAGGGAGTGTAGCATGTATGCAGGGAGTGTAACAGGTATGCAGGGAGTGTAGCATGTATGCAGGGAGTGTAACAGGTATGCAGGGAGTGTAGCATGTATGCAGGGAGTGTAACAGGTATGCAGGGAGTGTAGCAGGTATGCAGGGAGTGTAACATGTATGCAGGGAGTGTAGCATGTATGCAGGGAGTGTAGCATGTATGCAGGGAGTGTAACAGGTATGCAGGGAGTGTAGCAGGTATGCAGGGAGTGTAGCATGTATGTAGGGAGTGTAGCATGTATGCAGGGAGTGTAGCAGGCAGGGAGGGAGTGTAGCAGGCAGGGAGGGAGTGTAGCAGGCAGGGAGGGAGTGTAGCAGGCATGCAGGGAAGTGACCCCGGATAAGGACTTGGTACCTAGAGTCCTTATGGAGGGGGATTTCCCTTCCAAAAATTAGGGTCTCTTCCCTCTCCCATCTTCCCTCTCTCCCATCCAGCAACATCAGTCTTCAATAAAGGTAAGTGCCACATTCAGTTCATTCATTTGTGCATGTAAATCTATCTTTAAGGCCCAAAAAAAAATTTTTTTCCAAACTTCTGGGTTTCTGAAACGGATTAATTGAATTTCCATTATTTCTTATGGGGAAAATAGTTTTGGTTTTCGCCGATTTTGGTTTTAGCCGATCCATCTGGAACGGATTAAAACCGAAAACCGAGGGATGACTGTATAATAATACTTATTACTATCAATAAGTTATCTACCTATCATATTTATTCCAGAATAATATTAGGTATAACATAAATAACGTAGCAGCATGATAAAGACTCCCAAATTAATAAAAATATGACATAGAGAGATAATGAAGGTTGGAGGGTGGGTCCAGCGTCAACCCGTAAACAAAGCCAGCCTGCCCCCCACACCAGGGAGGGTACTTCCCCACACACCAGCCAGGGTACTTCCCCACACACCAGCCAGGGTACTTCCCCACACATCAGCCAGGGTACTTCTCCACACACCAGCCAGGATACTTCCCCACACACCAGCCAGGGTACTTCCCCACACACCAGCCAGGGTACTTCCCACACACCAGCCAGGGTACTTCCCACACACCAGCCAGGTTACTTCCCACACACCAGCCAGGGTACTTCCCACACACCAGTCAGGATATTTTCCCACACACCAGCCAGGGTACTTCCCATACACCAGCAAGGGTACTTCCCACACACCAGCCAGGATACTTCCCCACACACCAGCCAGGGTACTTCCCCACACACCAGCCAGGATACTTCCCACACACCAGCCAGGATACTTCCCGCACACCAGCCAGGATACTTCCCCACACACCAGCCAGGATACTTCCCCACACACCAGCCAGGATACTTCCCCACACACCAGCCAGGGTACTTCCCCACACACCAGCCAGGGTACTTCCCCACACACCAGCCAGGGTACTTCCCCACACACCAGCCAGGGTACTTCCCCACACACCAGCCAGGGTACTTCCCCACACACCAGCCAGGTTACTTCCCCACACACCAGCCAAGGTACTTCCCCACACACCAGTCAGGATATTTTCCCACACACCAGCCAGGGTACTTCCCCATACACCAGCAAGGGTACTTCCCCACACACCAGCCAGGATACTTCCCCACACACCAGCCAGGGTACTTCCCCACACACCAGCCAGGGTACTTCCCCACACACCAGCCAGGATACTTCCCCACACACCAGCCAGGATACTTCCCCGCACACCAGCCAGGATACTTCCCCACACACCAGCCAGGATACTTCCCCACACACCAGCCAGGGTACTTCCCCACACACCAGCCAGGGTACTTCCCCACACACCAGCCAGGGTACTTCCCCACACACCAGCCAGGATACTTCCCCACACACCAGCCAGGGTACTTCCCCACACACAAGCCAGGGTACTTCCCCACACACCAACCAGGGTACTTCCCCACACACCAAAATTGGGTTAAGCAAATATTCCGATTATTGTATGACATTCACACGTATGAACGAAACTGAACGCTAGGATGGATGTGTGGGTGGGTGAGAGTGGCAGTAGGACTCCCCCACTGACTCAATGGTTTAACACACCGCGGGCGACTGTGCGCTCAAAATTTTTTCCCCTCCCGCGAACCGTGTAATATCATTTTTACGTTGTGTTAGATAATAATGTGCCGCAATTCTTCAATCGTGCAACATAATCTTGTGCTAAATGATGGTCTACTGTATTATATTTCCCTACAATATATTGGGGCACCAAACATTCGCGAGGCTCTTGATCCCCTAACCCTCACGAATGTTGAGGGGGAACTATACAAGTGCAGCAGCACTTGTATAGGTTTCGTAGCTGACATTTAAAGCACTCCAGAGCGATTGTTGCTTTTATTTTTTTTTATTAACACATCGGCCGTTTCCCACCAAGGCAGGGTGGCCTGAAAAAGAAAAACTTTCATTATCATTCAGTCCATCACTGTCTTGCCAGAGGCATGCTTACACTACAGTTATAAACCTGCAACATTTAACATCTCTCCTTCAGAGTGCATGCACTGTACTTCCCATCTCCAGGGTTCAAGTCCAGCCTGCCGGTTTCCCTAAATCCTTTCATAAATGTTACTTTCTTCCACTCCAACAGCACGTCAATATTAAAAACCATTTGTCTCCATTCACTCCTATCACATACGCTCATGCATGCTTGCTGGAAGTCCAAGCCCCTCGCACACAAAACCTCCTTTATCCCCTCCCTCCAACCTTTCCTAGGCCGACTCCTACCCCGCCTTCCCTCCACTACAGATTTATACACTCTCGAAGTCATTCTATTTTGTTCCATCCTCACTACATATCCAAACCACCTCAACAACCCCTCCTCAGCCCTCTGGAAAATAGTCTTGGTAATCCCGCACCTCCTCCTAATTTCCACACTACGAATTCGCTTCATTATATTCACACCACACATTGATCTTAGACATGACATCTCCATTGCCTCCAGCCTTCTCCTTGTTGCAACATTCACCACACATGCTTCACATCCATATAAGAGTGTTGGTATAACTATACGCTCATACATTCCCCTCTTTGCTTCCATGGACAAAGTTCTTTGTCGCCACAGACTGTTAATGCTGGTGCTGCTGTGCGATTTCTGCATATAGAAATCTTAGTAGAGCGGTCTTATTGTCTGTCTTTCAGACATTGAAGGCTAAGATGAGAAGCAAGACTCATATTTGTTCAAGCTTTTACGGAAACAATGTGTGGTATGAGATTATCACCTCTAGTCCTCTGGAACGAGTGTTCAGCGGAGATGAGGAAAAAAAACTGTAAGAACTATTCTTGGAGAGAGAGAGAAGTCAGGGTGACACACTACAGTAATGGGTGAGATGTTAGTCACGGGTGATACTACAGAGAATTCTTCAAAGGAATTTGCCTAAGTAGTAAAGGATGTCGAACTACTGTCACTTGAAAAGACATTAACAAGTGCTCTTGACAGGATGTTTACGCCGTATAAGTCGCTGTTTGAGTCGGACTTGTCAAAGGAACTCATGGCAAGCGACATGTGCTTTCTCGTATTATTTTCCTCGTGTGTGAGCCAGCGTTTGTCTTCCTGTCTTTGTTATTGTCTGAGTCGTTGCTTCAGCAACTTGTGTTGTGACTCAGCTAAGAGGGAGCATGGAGAAGCGGCTCGTCTGAGCTTCAAGACATGCTTTGAAAACTACGGTTTTCTCACCACATTGTCTTGTGCTGGTGCATTTTCTGAGTATCTCGCTTGGAACTTCTTCGTCGCCTGGAAGAAGTCGTTTTGGAGATACACATGTCCATCAGACGGACATGAATGTAGAGACGCGACCAACACTTCAGGAAGAGCCAGATGCTCTTCGTATTTACTTCAAGACGTCGTCATTTGTGATGCCTGAGTAAAGGTTTCACTCCCAGCATTAGTATTTCCTGCATGCTTCCTGACATACTAGCCTCTATGCTACAAGCTAGTCCCTGAGCAGAAGTTGGTATACTTCTGACACACTAGCCTCTATAGTACAAGCTAGTCCCTGAGCAGGAACCTGCCTACGCCTCCTGACACACTAGCCTCTATATTACAAGCTAGTCCCAGAGCAAAAGTTGGTATACTTTTGACACACTAGCCCCTGTTTAATAAGCTAGTCCCTGAGCAGAAGTCTGCATCCGTCTGACATACTAGCCTGACAAACTAGTCCCTGAGCAGACGTCTGCTTATGTTTTCACTAAACTGGTGAGTATTTGAACAGAACTTGATTGACTGATCTACAAAGCAAGTAAGTCTGGTACGGATGACACTGGTGGAGCAGTGTCATGAGTATAAGTCAGCGCACTTCTGACATACTAGCCTGACAAACTAGTCCCTGAGCAGAGGTCTGCCTGTACTTCCGCCAGATTGGTAAATTGGTGAGTGTCTCTGAGCAGAAAATGTCTATATGTTGCATGTGCAGAAAAGGTTTCAGAATATTGAGGATATGAAGGTGAGGCGCGTATGTGTGAAAGGCAACGCTGCCCCCACCTGGGTTCATCTTCCATTAGTGTTTCTTCATCACCCTCGTTTGTGTTCATCGCTGTGATGGCGCCGTGTTCTTGGTTGCCACGTACGCCACTCTTCAACAGTGTCTGGCCCACAGTCTGCGGCCCGTTTGTATAAAAGGCTCCGGCAGCTGATGGTTAGTCAACTGTTCAAATCACCCTGGCTGTTTCTCTCAGACTTCAGTTTTCACCGAGATAGCGGTTTGATTGAACACCAATTATAGCAACACTATTCAATAAATCCATTGAAGCCTCTACCTTTCCATCAATTCTCAAAATAGCTAGGGTCACCCCGATCCACAAAGGAGGTGATCAAACAGACCTGAATAATTATAGACCAATTTCTAATTTACCATTGCTTTCTAAAATCTTCGAAAAATTAATTCATAGACAAATCTATTCCTACCTCGTCTCACACAATGTACTCAACCCCTGTCAATTTGGATTCAGGACAAACAAGAGCACAAACGATGCTATAATGCACATGTTGGAGTTAATATATACAGCACTTGAGAAAAAAGAAGTCCCACTGGGAATCTTCATTGATCTACGCAAAGCTTTTGATACAGTCGACCATGATTTACTGCTCACAAAATTAGCACACTATGGTATAAGGGGGCACCCACTCAACTACCTAAAGTCATACCTCACCAACAGAAGCCAATACGTGTACACAAATGAAGCGAACTCTTCCACACAACAAATTACAGTCGGAGTCCCTCAAGGAAGTGTCCTGGGGCCACTCCTATTCCTCATTTACATAAATGACCTACCGAATGCATCACAACTACTCAAACCCATTTTATTTGCAGATGACACAACATATGTCTTCTCTCACCCAAATCCAGTTATACTGGCCAACACTGTTAATGCCGAATTACAGAAAATATCAACATGGATGACGACTAACAAGCTTACTCTCAATACTGACAAGACCTACTTCATACAGTTTGGAAGCAAAGCCACAAATGTTCCACTTAACATAACACTCAATGGTACACCCATCACAAGACTCACAGAGGGAAAATTCCTAGGAATCCACCTTGACAGTAGCCTTAAATTCCAAACACATATACAACAAATTTCCAAGAAAATCTCGAAGACAGTAGGCATATTATCAAAGATACGCTATTATGTACCTCAATCAGCTCTTCTTGCACTATATCATTCACTTATCTACCCGTATCTCACCTATGGAATCTGTGCATGGGGATCAACAATGTTAAATCACCTTAGACCACTCATATCACAACAAAAGGCCGCAGTCAGAATGATAACAAATTCCCACTCTAGACAGCATACTCCACCAATATTAAAAAATCTCAAACTACTCACCGTAAAGAACATTCATACTTACTCTTGTGCCTACTACATATATAAAACTTTACACTCTAATATAAACCCTCTGCTAAAAACTCTCCTAACCAACTTTAATAGGACCCATGACCACAACACAAGACACAGATCACTTTTTGATATACCCCGTGTTCATATCAACCTATGTAAAAATTCTATGCACATAAAGGGCCCCAGAATCTGGAATTCATTACCAGTAAATATTAAGATAATCTTGTCTGAAAATCAATTTAAGACTCAACTCAAAAACCACCTACTCATACTATAAACTACTTTGAAAAATGCTCATTGTTACTTTCCTATACGATAATCTCAATTTTTAATAATACAGTGGACCCTCGCTATTCAAACACTCCAAAACTCACCCTCATTCCAGAATGTTGTTCAAGTGCTGTTACCAAACGAATTTATTCCCATAAGGAATGATGTAATTAGATTAGTCCATTTCAGACCCCCAAAAATACACTTATAAAAGCACTTGCAGAAATAAACTTACATAAAAGGGTGAGTTTTGGAGTGTTCGAATGGCGAGGGTCCACTGTATGTTACTATTATGTTACCCCCTACTCATATTATAAGTTAATGTCAAAAATGCTCAATGTTATTTTCCTTAAGATAATCTCAATTCCATATTATCATTCAAGAATCTTAACACCTGTAACAATCTAATATCTAATATCATTATATAATAATTTAAACAGTAAAATTTCATCATATTGTAATTTTGAAAATAATTTTTAACTAGAATAAACTCAATAAATTTCTCTAATATTAAGTACATAGTTTTTAAGGACTAGAATAAGCTGCCCCTAATGCCATGGAATGTCAGTGGCTCTCCTTGCACTCAATTTACATTGTAACTACCGATACCCATGTAATCTGCAATCTGCAATGAAATAAAATTTGTTTGTTTGTTTGTATGTTAATTATATGTTCATCGTGTATCTACTGTATCAACTTTTAGTGTTGAACAATCGATGGCTAGTTAGAAAATTATTACTGGAAAGAACTTCATGAGGTAATGTCTGAGGTGTCGCCACCTCTTGACTTCTTTTCCAGTCTCGGAACAGTGTCGTCAGCTCCCGCTACCGGACCCTCTCACTTCTTCAGTGATCTAGAGGAAAGTGCTGGTGTTGACTAGGGGACATTATTCGTCTATAAGGCTAGCAAGACACTCATCAATGGTAATCCTGAGACTGACGCTCAAGGCTTCTGCCGTTCCTACTACTTTGAGCTGGACGAGATGCCGTGGATAGCAGTCCGTGGTCAATGTTTCAACATTTTGCACTTGTTCAACACTTACCATGATGTTGTTAAGGCATACTGTATGAGCCAGTCAACAACTTACCTAGGTTGGAGATGATGCGTCCTTGACTATATTTGTCAAGGCAGTACTTTTGTCTAATGTAGGTTAATATAGGACTCACTCCATGTTTGTGATGAAAAGTTGGAGATGTTTTGACAGTTATATGCCTGTACTATTTGTGCAAGAATAATTTTTGTACTAAAATAATTCTTTAAGGGACTATTTAGAAATGATGAATCTAGATAAACTAACCAGTGAAAATGGAAGTTTATAAAATTAATTCTTCATGTGACTTAGATTTGTTTTACTCTAAATTTTAGAGAAATCTTACAGTTTAGTTATGCCTTGCCATGAAAATGCATAATTTAAGTTTGAGTACAAGAAATTAGAGAAATTTTATATATAAAGTTTACTTAAAGATTTATTTAAAAAGTTTGTATTTAAACACAATTTATTTCTAAATTTTTTTTTTGCTCATATTAATTTGGATATATATAGCTTGTCTGTTGATCACTGCTTTTGTGATCGTCTTTAAGTCTGTTCCCTTACTAAACTTGACTTTGTTAAAGGAGGAGTTGATGTCCCTCTGTTAAGTTTATAGGGTTTTTTGATAAATTTATATACAGTGGTACCTCGGTTAACGATGGTCCCCAAACTCACCCTTTTATGTAAGTTTATTTTTTTAAATGCTTTTGTAAGTGTATTTTTGGGGGGTCTAAAAGGACTAGTCTATTTTACATTATTCCTAATGGGGATAAATTCGTTTGGTAATGGCACTTGAACAGCATTCTGGAATGAAAAAATATCGTTAACCGAGGTACCACAATATTTGGAATATTCTTTAATGATGTTCTTTTGTCTCGACAGTACATATCCTGAAGTATTCGATTGTCTCAACGGACCTTGCGGAGGAGTGCTGAGCTGCGATGCTACAAATGGTATTACTCAGCTGTCGTCGTATCTTTGGACGCTCCTCCACAAGCTCCGTGGACGTTACTTCCTTATCATTAAAGTTCCTTGTGCGACCTGCGGTCGTGAGGGGGAGGTGTTACAAGATTCACTCTTACCCGACATTGTATATTCGAGCATATTCCAGTAGAATATGTCTCTATGCTAATTATTAATATTAACGTTATTTTAAGTATTGTTGGAGCATGTTGCTCTTTATAAAATAAGGTAAAACTAATATTATATTATATTTTATTGGTTAGTCCGTTTGAGTTTTATGTAACGGATAACCACTAGTCAGACTACCTGTCACTTGTCAAGGTACTGGCCGGTCTCCCCCTTTTAGTCACATGACCTACTTCACATCGGTTTACCAAACATTGCCGATCGTCAGTAGGTTCACACACCCTCTACTGACAACAAGTAGATTCACACCCTCTCCTGTTTAGGAGTTGAATTTCTCTGTCTATAGATATTCTCTCTTCTGAGTTTATTCAACCTTGAAGTCCTTGTTATTGTTTGTTTGCAATCATGTCATTACGATTAGAAATTAGAGGATTTTGACTGTATGAGTCTTGGAGTATTAAGACAGTATGTCTTGTGGTTATATATATATTGCAAAAAGGAGAATTCTTAGATCATATGCTAAGTTATGTGAATCTTTATTTTTTTTTTTTTTTATTATTAACACATCGGCCGATTCCCACCAAGGCAGGGTGGCCCGAAAAAGAAAAACTTTCATCATCATTCACTCCATCACTGTCTTGCCAGAAGGGTGCTTTACACTACAGTTATAAAACTGCAACATTAACACCCCTCCTTCAGAGTGCCGGCACTGTACTTCCCATCTCCAGAACTCAAGTCCGGCCTGCCGGTTTCCCTGAATCCCTTCATAAATGTTACTTTGCTCACACTCCAACAGCACGTCAAGTATTAAAAACCATATGCCTCCATTCACTCCTATCAAATACGCTCACACATGCTTGCTGGAAGTCCAAGCCCCTCGCACACAAAACTTCCTTTACCCTCCCTCCAACCTTTCCTAGGCCGACCCCTACCCCGCCTTCCCTCCACTACAGATTTATACACTCTGAAGTCACTCTGTCTCGTTCCATTCTCTCTACATGTCCAAACCACCTCAACAACCCCTCCTCAGCTCTCTGGACAATCGTTTTGGTAATCCCGCACCTCCTCCTAATTTCCAAACTCCGAATTCTCTGCATTATATTCACACCACACATTGACCTCAGACATGACATTTCCACTGCCTCCAGCCTTCTCCTCGTTGCAACATTCATCACCCATGCTTCACACCCATATAAGAGCGTTGGTATAACTATACTCTCATACATTCCCT
>WNWK01045582.1:0-14664 GCA_009830355.1 Cherax destructor
AGTCTAGAGAAAGATATAGTGGAGGCAGGAACCATACATAGTTTTAAGACGAGGTATGATAAAGCTCATGGAGCAGGGAGAGCAGAGACCCAGTAGCGGACAGCGAAGAGTCTGGGCCTGGAGCTGAGTCTCGACCCCTGCAACCACAATTAGGTGAGTACAAATATGTGAGTACACATACATACAACAGGCCTAGTGTCTAAATCGACATGTGCCTAGGACAAAATGGTAACTAACTAACTAACTAACACACACACACACACACACACACACACACACGTGGCAATGCTTTATTTACAGGGAGCAAAGTTGGGGTATTTTTCCAGAATGGTCTGTAATATACCACTGTGGATTAAGTACTTTGACATAGCTTGAACATTTCTGAGTGAGTTGTCTATGAATTCATTAATTTTATCGCACTCCAGTACATAATGACGCAGGGTGTGACAATAATCGAACTGGCAAAGTTTACATTTTGTTTGGTCTACATCTGGTGGTGGTGATTTAACCTGCCAAAGATACTTGTAACCCAGCCGGAGGCGGGCGGTGGTGACATCCAAGAGTCTGCTTATTTTGTCGGATGCACCATAGACATGTGGCTCCTCCTGCATGATAGAATGATGATAGATGGACTGACTGGTGTCAATCTCCCCGAGTCTTAAGTCAATAAAATTCAGTTGAAGTTCTTTTCGTATTATTGTTCTCAAACTGCTAACTGACAAGCCAAGATTGTAATTTATCCCCTCTTTGAAAGCATAAAACTTAGCCAATTTATCAGTTCTATCATGCATCTGAAGACCAATGTGAGACGGAATCCACAGCATGTGCACTCTGACTACTATCCACAATCCTACCATACCTGTGTCTGGCTTCTGACACAAGTTAGTTTAGTTTGATATCTTTATTATGCACCCCATACCCATCCTGTGGGCGGTAGTCAAAAGATTACAGAGGTACATAATGGGTCCAGGGACTGGACCTCAAAGTTTGATAGCTGAGCAAGTTACAAAGGTAATGAACTCAGATGGTCACAATCATGACAAGTTACAAAGGTATTTGCAGATTACAGAGGTATATATAGGGTCCTGAGACTGGGCCCCAAAGTTTTGATAGCTTAACAAGGTACAATGGTAATGAATTCACTAGTTACAAGGTAATGAATCATGTAAGTAAATTTACTTACGTCTGTACATGGTTGCACTCATGAACAAATTATAAAGCAATGAACAATCTATTAGTCTACACCCAGCCACAACTGTAATGAGTTATTTGTGCAAATTTTAATTGTTGGGTCACACACACATACATATACATATACACATACATATACACACACACATACCCACACATACATGTATATACATACACACATACACATACACACATATATACATACACACACACACACACACACACACACGTGTCAATGCTTTATTTACAGGGAGCAAAGTCAGGGTCTTTTTCCAGAATGGTCTGTAATATACCACTATGGATAAAATACTTTGACATATCTTGAACATTTCTGAGTGAGTATGCTACAAGTTATACTTGATGAGTTGAGAGCATTTATGGATGACAGAGAATCAGTTACAATTAGAGAGTCAACCTTAGATACATGGACGCATTTGAGTGCAAGGAGTATGGCAAACAGTTCTGTCTGAAGGGTAGAGGCCCAGTTATTGATGCGTGCTCCAATTTCTTTAAGAGAGCCATCACTCTGTATGACAACAGCAGCACTACCAGTTGCACCCTGTAACAATACTATATGACACAAGAAACACTGTGACAATACTATATGTCACTAGAAACACTGTAACAATACTATATGACACAAGAAACACTGTGACAATACTATATGTCACTAGAAACACTGTAACAATACTATATGACACAAGAAACACTGTGACAATACTATATGACACTAGAAACACTGTAACAATACTATATGACACTAGACACATTGTAAGAATACTATATGACACTAGAAACACTGTTCCAACACTATATACCTGGAGTATACTTGGAGTGTGTTCTGAGTGCTAACGTTCCGTGGCCGGGTCCATGACCAGGCCTTGTGGTGGATCAGGGCCTGATCAACAGGCTGTTACTGCTGGCCGCATGCAACCAACCTACGAACCGCATCCTGGCTGGTCAGGTATTGACTTTACGTGCCTGTCTAGCTCCTTCTTGAAGACAGCTATTGGTAATCCCTCTTTATGTATGCTGAGAGACAGTTGAACAGTCTTGGGCCCCTGACGCTTATTGTGTTGTCTCTTAGCGTATTCATGGCACCCTTGTTTTTCATTAGGAAGATGTTGCACCGCCTGCCGTGTCTTTTGTCTTCGTAGAGAGTGATTTCCGTGCGCTGATAGGTCATAATATTCCAAGTGCATATTACGATGTACCTTTCTTGATTGCATTCCAAATAGTACAGGTCAAGGGACTTCAACCATTCCCAGTAATTTAGGTGCTTGATAGTACTTATACGTGCAGTGAAAGTTCTCTGTGTATTCTCCAGGTCTGCAATGTCGCCTATCTTGAAGGAAGCCGTTAGTGTATAACAATATTCCATCCTAGAGAGAACAAGCGATTTGAAGAGGATCATCACTGGCTTGGCATCCCTAGGTTTGAAGGTTCTCATTATCCATACAATCATTTTCCTAGCAGATGTGATAGATACGTTGTTGTGATCTATGAATGTGAGATTCTCTGACATTATCGCTCCCAAGTCCTTCACATTAGTTTTCGCTCTATTGTGTGGTTGGAATTTGTTTTATACTCCGATGCAGTTTTTATTTTCTCCAGCTTTCCACAGCGGAGTAACTGAAAGTTGTCTTCATTGAGCTTCATATGGTTTTCTGAGGCTCATTTAAAGATTTGGTTAATGTCCGCTTGGTGATTTGCAGTGTCTTCAATGGATGACACTGTTATGCAAATTCTGGTATCATCAGCAAAGGAGGACACAGTGCTGTGACTTACATCTTGGTCTATGTCAGATATGAAGATGAGGAACAGGATGGGAGCGAGTACTGTGTCTTGTGAAACAGAGCTTTACGCTGTAGCCGCCTCTGACTTTACTCTGTTTACTATTACTCTTTGTGTTTTATTTGTTAGGAAGTGATAGATCCATCTACCAACTTTTCCTGTTATTCCTTTATCACTCATTTTGTGTGCTATTACACCGTGATCACACTTGTCGAAGGCTTTCCCAAAGTCTGTGTATATTACATCTGCATTTTGTTTGTCCTCCAGTGCATCCAAAACCATGTCATAGTGGTCCAGTAGTTGTGAGAGACAGTAGTGACCAGCTCTGAACCCATGCTGCCTGGGTTGTGAAACTGTTGGGTGTTCAGGTGGTTAGTGATCTTGCTTCTTAGACCACTACATGACACTAGAAACACTGTTCCAAGTCTACCTGGCACTAGAAACACTGTTCCAAGTCTACCTGGCACTAGAAACTCTGTTACAACACTATATGACACTAGAAATACTGTTCAGGGACGAAGACTGTTCAACTGCCTCCCAGCATACATAAGAGGGATTACTAATAGACCCCTGGCTGTCTTCAAGAGCTGAACAGACACCTGAAGTCAGTACCTGACCAGCCTGGCTGTGGTTCATACGTTGGTTTCCATGCGGCCAGCAGTAACAGCCTGGTTGATCAGGCCCTGATTCACTTCAAGGCCTGGTCATGGACCAGGCCGCGGGCCGTTGACCCTCGGAACACCCTTAAGATATATGATTCCAGAAACACTGTTCCAGCATTATTAAATGCAAATTATGTGATCAGGCATATGGTCACTGTCTTGAACACTATGTGCTTAATTGTCCACTTATTGAGGAATATAGAGATAGACAGTATAATAACCTATGTGACATGTCAAGATATCTTATTAATGAAAATAAGATGCCAGTTATACTAAGCAAATTTCCTAAATTTGCTTGTAACAGATAAGTGAAATGTAGATATAAATCCAAATGTACAATTGTTAACACTTTTGGGGCCTAGTGCCTAGGTCTTTTGTGTATACATATGCTCTTGCGCTACCGTCCACAGGATGGATATGGGGTGCACAATAAACTAGCCACTTCGGTGGCAAAATCTAAATCAGCGCTATATGACACCAGAAACACTGTGCTGCCTTGACACCGGTTAAGGTCTCTTAATCCAAGAAATCGGAGGTACTCTTCCATTCCTTGGATCAAACCACTCACACCTATGTCTGCTGTTTTCAGTGATTGTGGGAGAAAAAACTGTTTGATTCCGTGCATGAGACAATTTAGAATCATCCTCTCAAATCATACCACGGGTGGGGTTCGAACCCGCGGTCAGAGAGTCTCAAAACTCCAGACTGTAGCGTAAGCCACTGGGCCAGCTAGCTTCAATAAGATTCATCCAACTAGGTATATTTCTACACCATAGGAAGGTTAGCATAGGCACCACTGTGTCCACAAATGCAAGTTTTTACAGACGAATCTCCCGCTAGCATGGCCGTGACGAACTTTAGCTCAAGTCCCCTTCAAAGCCGTCAACATGACTCACGAAATCGTAATGTTGGTAATCGTAATGACAAGATTGCAAACAAACTATACCACGGGTGGGGTTCGAACCCGCGGTCAGATAGTCTCAAAACTCCAGACCGTTGCGTAAGCCACTGGGCCAGCTAGCTTTAATAAGATGTATCCAACTAGGTATATTTCTACACCATAGGAATGTTAGCATAGGCTCCATGGTATGGTTTGTTTGCAATCGTGTCATTACGATTTCGTGAGTCATGTTGACGGCTTTGAAGGGGACTTGAGCTAGAGTTCGTCACGGCCATGCTAGCGGGAGATTCGTCTGTACAAACTTGCATTTGTGGACACAGTGGTGCCTATGCTAACCTTCTTATGGTGTAGAAATATACCTAGTTGGATAAATCTTGTTGAAGCTAGCTGGCCAAGTGGCTTACGCGATAGTCTGGAGTTTTGAGACTCTCTGACCGCGGGTTCGAACCCCACCCATGGTATGGTTTGTTTGCAATCGTGTCATTACGATTTCGTGAGTCATGTTAATCCTCTCAAATATTTTACACTAGCAGCTAGAGAGAGATATTGGGCGAAATGAGTTTTGTTTATTAGGCTTTGGAATGGGAATGATGAAGCTGTTGGTGCAAGATTTAGGGAACTGCCCAGTTTCATAGATCATGTTGTATAATTTTAGTAAAGGATACACAAATAACCCGGACATATGAGATACGAAATTACGACGACGTAAGTGTGACTTTGTAAATGGTCCAAGTGGGACCGAAACGTCGTCGTAAGTTTCTCTCTCCTCTGTGAGGGTTACTTGTGTTTTGTTCCAGTCAGGGTATTGTGACTTTTTAATTATTTAGTAAAGAATTACCTGGTACTCGGTAAAATAATCTGAGTATGTTTTAATACCATCCTGGGACCCCATACAACGTGGATTTGAACTATCATTTATGTACATATAAGTGTCATGTATGTTTGTACAATGTAGAAAATTAAAACAACCATTAACTTGAAAATAAGTTGTAAATACCTTGGTCTGGCCTATTGATTGTTAAGTAGAGCACTGTGTTATCTATTCCCGAAAACACTATAGATTCGTTTACTGTTCTATTATACACAGACAAAAAAAAAACTCTGTTTTTAAGTAACTCGATAATTGTTATTTCACCTTCGTGGAAATCTTTTATATATGACTTTACTGACTTTAAGAGTTTCAAGTTGACATGTTTAAAGGCAAGTATCAGCAGCGTCGCTACGACCTGCATACACGTCTTTCTTCGTAAATCTTATTCTGATACCCCTTGCGCTGTATAACCCTTGTGGTTTAGCGCTTCTTTTGATTATAATAATAATAACGATACCCCTTGCAATCACACAGGCAAAAAAAATCGTAATAAAGGCAATCCCAAATTATATCATGAAATCCAGTATTTCAGGGATAAAAAAAAATAGTCAACTACCTTCAGTGATATATGATAATAACAGTATTAAGGTACCTCTTCAGTGATACTTGATAATAACAGTATTAAGGTACCTCTTCGGTGATACATAATAATAACAGTACTAAGTGTTACTAGACGTAAATTAGTCTAGAAGTCTAGTACAGGTCAGGACAGATACAAAAGCAAATGTGTTATTGTACAGCAGATGCCAAGACAAACACCAGTCAGGGTTGAGAATACATAGGGACACCAGCCATCATATTAGCACACCGTACACTGACAAGTTGAGAGGAGGGGTCCAGGAGCTAAGAATCAACCCCTGCAGCCATATATAGGAGCATACACACAAATTCGGACATACGCTCACGTTCACTAACCCGTATGTACACACACACACACACAAGGTGAGTGCACACACACACAAATTATGTACAAGTTCTAAACAGGGCCGGATTTAGGGGAGGGGCCCCGGGCCCCCCACCAAACTGGGCCCCGGACCCCCCACCACCTAAATCCGGCACTGGTTCTAGAGTTCATAAAGCAGTAATGGTTGAAGATGGCGCCTGAATTAACAGTAAATATACCATAGTGTTTGCTCAAGTGAAAATAAGTCACTTTGACTTTTTTGAGTTATCAGGTGGTCAATTTACACATACGTTACTGTCATTATCTCTCAGTCCATTGCAGGATTCGAACCTACACACTCTGTATCAAAGTACACAGTACTTAAGCCTCTCGGCCAGATCTCAGCCAGGTGTGGGATCTGGCTGAGTGGCTTGAGTACTGTGTACTTTGATGCAGTGTGTGCAGGTTCGAATCCTGCTGTGGACTGAAAGAAAATGTTTGTTAATAATTTCGCCCATTTGCGAATTGTTAAGCATGTGTTACTATATATGATAATTATACTTGTGTGTACATGTACCAAAATAAACTTACCGTAAGTCAGTAATACTGATCATATGAACATAAAACACGGCATTAAGAGCCAGAACTCGACTTAGTAAATACATTTACTAAGAGCAAACAATTTAAATTTATGGTAAATAAAAATGGTGGCTCAGAAATATACTGTTAAGGAAGAAATCACAATAAAACGCGTGATTGTAAATATGAAAAAATACCACAATGAAAATAGGAAACAAAACCTGAGCTCTTTTATTTGCTGCCATGAGACGAGCTTGTGTATTAGTACTTTCTGTCAGCTCTTCTATTGACCTTTGTTGTTTTCTCCTCACCTGATCTGTCTCCTATTGTTCCTCACCTGACCTGTCTTCTACCTTGTACTCACTTGACCTGTCTTCTACCTTGTTCCTCACCTGACCTCTATCCTATCTTGTTCCTCACCTGACCTGTCTTCCACCTTGTTCCTCACTTGACCTGTCTTCTACCTTGTTCTCACATGACCTGTCTTCTACCTTGTTCCTCACCTGACCTCTCTCCTATCTTGTTCCTCGCCTGACCTGTCTTCTACCTTGGTTCTCAACTGACCTGTCTCCTATCTTGTTCCTCATCTGACCTGTCTCCTACCTGTCTCCTGGACATGTGTTCACTAAGACATGGACATGCATTAGGTAAGATATTAATGTAACCATGAAACAAGTGGTATTGATGCAATTAACAAACTGCATCATGGCCGGGGATCGAACCCACGCTACTTTGGCCCGCCTCGTAGGAAGCAGGTCAAAATTCACGACACTCTACCCACTGGACCATACAATCCTACAAACATGATGAGCCTAGGCGTGCTTCATGACTCGAGGACACTCGTGGCAGTGGTAAGCTCAGAGCTAATTCATTCTACTCCCGTTCAATTGCATCCACACCACTTGTTTCGTGGTTGCATTAATATATAGACTGCTCATGACGGCTGGTATTCAAACGGGAGTAGAATGAAAAATAGCTTTGAGCTTACCACAGCCACGTGTGTCCTCGCGTCACGAAGCAAGCGGGTCAACGTCCCCGCGGCCCGGTCTGTGACCAGGCCTCATGGTGGATCAGGGCCTGATCAACCAGGCTGTTACTGTTGGCCGCACGCAGTCCAACGTATGAACCACAGTGTGTAGATGAATGGTTCAGAGAACCGACAAGTTACAAATTAGACACATATGCAACGTTTGGGTATCTTTATTGAGGAAACGTTTCGCCACACAGTGGCTTTATCAGTCCAATACAAAGTAGAAAGGTGTAAGGAGAGTAGGAGTTTTGAGGTAATCAGTCCCTCGGCCTGGAGTCGATGTGTTCAGTCCATCAATCTTGTAGAATGTACTGCATATGTCCGTAGAGGTGGCTTATATACAGTATATAATTCAGTATATAAGCCACCTCTACGGACTGATGAAGCCACTGTGTGGCGAAACGTTTCCTCAATAAAGATACCCAAATGTTGCATATGTGTCTAATTTGTATGAACCACAGCCTGGCTGGTCAGGTACCGACTTTAGGTGTCTGTCCAGTGCCTGCTTGAAGACAGCCAGGGGTCTATTGGTAATCCCCCTTATGTATGCTGGGAGGCAGTTGAACAGTCTTGGGCCCCTGACACTTATTGTGTTGTCTCTTAACGTGCTAGTGGCACCCCTGCTTTTCATTGGGGGGATGTTACATCCAGTGGGTAAAGCGTCGTGAATTGACCTGCTTCCCACGAGGTGCGCCGAGGTATCACGGGCTCGATCCTACGTAAGATAAGTGCATGTGTTAGGTAAGATAAGTGCATGTGTTAGGTAAGATAAGTGCATGTGTTAGGTAAGATAAGTGCATGTGTTAGGTAAGATAAGTGCATGTGTTAGGTAAGATAAGTGCATGTGTTAGGTAAGATAAGTGCATGTGTTAGGTAAGATAAGTGCATGTGTTAGGTAAGACATACCTGGAGTTTACCTGGAGAGGGTTTCGGGGGTCAACGCCCCCGCGGCTCGGTCCGAGACCAGGCCTCAGGGTGGATAAGGGTCTGATCAACCAGGTTGTTACTGCCGGCCGCACGTAAACTGACGTACGAACCACAGCCCGGTTGGTCAGGTACTGACTTTAGGTGCCTGTCCAGTGCCTTCTTGAAGACAGTCAGGGGTCGATTGGTAATCCCCCTTATGTATGATGGGAGGCAGTTGAACAGTCTTGGGCCCCAGACACTTACTGTGTTGTCTCTCAATGTACTTGTGGCGCCCCTGCTTTTCATCGGGGGAATGTTGCATCTCCTGCCGAGCCTTTTGCTTTCATAGGGAGTGATTTTCGTGTGCAGGTTTGGTACCAATCCCTCCAGGACCTTCCAAGTGTATATTATCATGTATCTCTCTCGCCTGTGTTCCAGGGAATACAGATCATGGCACACGTAAGTACGGTAAAGCACCTAAATTACTGGGAACGGCTGAAGTCCCTTGACTTGTATTCCCTTGAACGCAGGCGAGAAAGATACCTTATAATATACACTTTAAAAATCTTAGAGGGTCTAGTCCGAAATTTGCATACGAAAATCACTCCCTACGAAAGCAAAAGACTCGGCAGGAGATGCAACATCCCTCCAATGAAAAGCAGGGGCGCATGAGTATGCTAAGAGACAACACAGTAAGTGTCAGGGACCCAAGACTGTTCAAGTGCCTCCCAGCATACATAAGGATGATTGTCAATAGACCCCTGGCTGTCTTAAAGAAGGCACTGGACAGGCACCTAAAGTCAGTACCTGACCAGCCGGGCTGTTGTTCGTACGTCGGTTTGCGTGCGGCCAACAGTAACAGCCTGGTTGATCAAACCCTGATCCACCATGAGGCCTGGTCACAGACCGGGCCGCGGGGGCGTTGACCCCCGAAACCCTCTTCAGGTATACCCCAGGTAAGACATGGACAGGTTGAAGAAAGTGTCGACGTACAGATGGTATTAGAATACCAACGAGTTGTAGGTAATAAAGACATTAAAGCAGTGACTGGACACATTCCTGCAGAACTTCTCTTGTGTACAACAAACCTTTTGAAGAATAACAGTAAGAAAATTCCTGCTGAACATCTGAGCCTCGGTCTGCCCGAAGCTTTCAGTTACTGCTGTCATGTGTCTGTTATCTTCATGTTGACGTATCTTTCAGGTGTTCTGTGGCAGGGTGCTGAGGGTATGGATGTGATGCCCCGGGCACCCGAGTTGGTGGGCAGGCTGCAGGCCATGGGTAAGAATGTTTTCCTCATAACCAACAACTCCACCAAGACACAAGACAGCTACTACGATAAGTGTCGCTCCCTCCGCTTCAACGTTGATCGGGTGAGATGATTTTTATGGAATTAATGATGGGAAAGAGCTAAACCTGTAAAGGTTATACAGCACCTGTGGAATGGGAGGTAATTAGATTTGATCCAAGGAAGGGGAATGGTAGTACCAATTTTTTGGATCAAGAGCCCTTTACCAGTATCAGTGCACCTCTTTCTAGATGAGGCTGTGAGTAGAATGAAATGGGATAAAGACAAAAAAGGTAAAAGCAGGTGGGGATATAGTGTTGGAGTGCTTGGTGCTTTTATTTAATAAATATTTGAAAGAAAGAAAGATACGAAGGGATTGGCAGAGAGCATATATAGTTCCTTTGTATAAAGGCAAAGGGGACAAAAGAGAGTGTAAAGAGTATACCTGGTAAAGTGTATGGTAGAGTTATTATTGAAAGAATTAAAAGTAAGACGGAGAGCAAGATAACAGATGAACAAGGAGGCTTAAGGAAAGGTAGGGGGTGTGTAGACCAAGTGTTTACAGTGAAACATATAGGTGAACAGTATTTAGATATGGTTAAAGAGATTTTTGTGGAATTTATGGATCTGAAAAAAACATATATATGATAGGGTGCATACGGGAGAAATATGTTACATGTTGCAAGTGTATGGAATAGGAGGTAGGTTATTGAAAGCAGTGAGAGTTTTTACAAGAATAGTGAGGCTCTGGTTAGAGAATGTAGGAGAGAGGGAGATTATTTCCCAGTAAAAGTAGGCCTTAGGGATGCGTGATGTCACCATGGTTGTTCAATATATTTATAGATGGAGTTGTAAGAGAAGTGAATGCTCGGGTGTTGGAAAGAGGTGTGGATTAAGAGATAAAGAATCTAACATAAAGTGGGAGTCACAGTTGCTTTTTGCTGATGACACTGTGCTTTTGGGAGATTCTGAAGAGAAGTTGCAGAGGTTGGTAGATGAGTTTGGAAGTATATGTAAAAGAAGGAATTTGAAAGTGAACATAGGAAAGAGCAAGGTGATGAGGATGACAAAGAGTTTAGGTAATGAAAGATTGGATATCAGATTGGAGGGAATATGGAGAAAGTGAATCTATGCAGATATTTGGGAGTGGACTTGTCAGTAGATGTGTCTATGAAAGATGAGGTGAATCATAGAATTGACGAGAGGGGGAAGGAAAGGTGAGTGGTGCACTGAGGAGTCTGTGGAGACGTTATCCATAATAATAATATTTTTATTTTCTACAAGTACATGTACACGGTGTGCAGGCATAACTGACATCAATGACATATTACTATACAGAAAGCCCTTTGTTATGCAAAGCATTTCGGGCAAATTAGGTCAATTTTGTCCCAGGATGCGACCCACACCAGTCGATTAACACCCAGGTACCCATTTTACTGATGGGTGAACATAGACAACCGGTGTAAGGAAACACGTTCAATGTTTCCACCCTTGCTGGTGATGTCATTTGCGCGTCTTATTGGTAGCGGGAATGCAATGATAAGGCTTTGGAGGCTTTTTACTTTATTAGAATAAAGTTCGGGGTACACAGGCTGTGTGTTTTGTGGCCATGGCCCGGGTGGGCCAGGCGCCTTGCGAGAGAGAGAGGGAGAACGCCTGTTATGTGAGTGATGTCTGGACGCCAAGTGAGAAAGAAACATGGTGGAGCTGACTGAGGTGAGTATAGGCCTATAGGTGGCAGCACAAGCATGGCCCGAAATATGAACTCAGCTGGCAGACAGCATGGGCTGTCTATGCAGACAGTACAGGCTATCTACACTGGGAATCGAATCCGAATACTCAGCGTGTGAAGTGAGAGGTTTGCCAACCAGGCCATGAGCTACCCTGCTTCCATGGAAGCAAAAAGAGGAATGTGTGAGAGTAGTGGTACCAACAAGTAGTGGTACCAACGAGTAGTGGTACCAACGAGTAGTGGTACCAACAAGTAGTGGTACCAACGCTCTTATATGGGTGTGAAGCATGGGTGGTGAATGTTGCAATAAGTAGAAGGCTGGAGGCAGTGGAGATGTCATGTCTGAGGGCAATGTTCAGAAAATCCTTTATCACGTATTTTGTGTGCTATTACACCATGGTCACACTTGTCAAAGGCTTTTGCAAAGTCTGTGTATATAACATTTGCATTTTGTTTGTCTTCTAGAGCATCCAGGACCTTGTCATAGTGGACCAGTAGCTGGGACAGACAGGAGCGACCTGATCAATAACAACACTGCGACTAGCCAAGGAATCGAACCCTTGCTGCTTTGGCCTGCCTCATGGTGAGCAAAAGACAGATGATGCATAGGTTCGACTCCTTGGCTAGTCGCAGTGTTGTTATTGATCAGTACCACTCGTTCGTGGGTACAATAATATAAAATACTGCTCGTTGGGCTAGTACACCAAACAGGGAGTAGAATGAAATTAGCTCAGAGGCATTCACACCACCGTATGTTCTCGGATGACGGGTACAACATCTAGCTTGGCTGGATGCGTCATTCTTGAGATTGTGTGGTCCCGTGGACTAGAGCATCATCTGCCTTTCGCTCACTATAAGGCGGGCCAAAGCAGCATTGGTTCGGCTCCTTGGCTAGCCACAGTGTTGTTATTGATATATATATACCTGGAGTTTACCTGGAGAGAATTCCAGGGGTCAACGCCCCCGCGGCCCGGTCTGTGACCAGGCCTCATGTTGGACCAGAGCCTGATCAACCAGGCTGTTACTGCTGGCCGCACGCAGTCCAATGTACGAACCACAGCCTGGCTGATCAGGTACCGACTTGAGGTGCCTGTCCAGTGCCTGCTTGAAGAGAGCCAGGGGCTTGTTGGTAATCCCCCTGATGTATGCTGGGAGGCAGTTGAACAATCTTGGGCCCCTGACACTTATTGTGTTGTCCCTCAACGTGCTAGTGGCACCCCTGCTTTTCATTGGGGGGATGTTACATCGCCTGCCAAGTCTTTTGCTTTCGTAGGGAGTGATTTTTGTGTGTAAGTTTGGTACTAATCCCTCGAGTATTTTCCATGTGTATATAACAATGTATCTCTCCCGCCTGCGTTCTAGAGAGTACAGGTTTAGGAACTTCAAGCATTCCCAGTAGTTGAGGTGGTTTATCGCAGTTATGCGTGCGTGAAGGTTCTCTGCACATTTTCAAGGTCAGCAACTTCACCTGCCTTGAAAGGTGCAGTTAGTGTGCAGCAATATTCCAGCCTAGATAGAACAAGCGATTTGTAAAGTGTCAACATGGGCTTTGCATCCCTAGTTTTGAAGGTTCTCATTATCCATCCTGTCATTTTTTCTAGCAGATGCGATTGCTACGGTGTTATGGTCCTTGAAGGTGAGATCCTCTGACATGATCACTCCCAGGTCTTTGACATTAGTTTTTCGCTCTATTGTGTGGTTGGAATTAGTTTTGTACACCGATGAGATTTTAATTTCCTCACGTTTTCCGTATCTGAGTAATTTAAATTTCTCATCATTGAACTTCATATTGTTTTCTGCAGCCCATTTAAAGATTTGGTTCATGTCTGCTTGGAGTCTTGCAGTGTCTTCAACGGTGGACACTGTCATACAGATTCGGGTGTCATCTGCAAAGGAAGACACGGCACTGTGGCTTATATCCCTGTCTATGTCCGATATGAGGATGAGGAACAGGATGCGAGCGAGTAGTGTGCCTTGTGGAACAGAGCTTTTCACAGTAGCTGCCTCAGACTTTACTCTGTTGACTACTACTCTTTGTGTTCTACTTGTTAGGAAATTATAGATCCATCTACCAACTTTTCCTGTTATTCCTTTATCACGCATTTTGTGTGCTATCACACCATGGTCACACTTATCAAAGGCTTTTGCAAAGTCTGTGTATATAACATCTGCATTCTGTTTGTCCTCTAGAGCATCCAGGACCTTGTCATAGTGGTCCAGTACTTGGGACAGACAGGAGCGACCTGCTCTAAACCCATGCTGCCCTTGGTTGTGTAATTGATGGTTATCTAGATGAGTGGCGATCTTGCTTCTTAGAACCCTTTCAAAGATTTTTATGATATGGGACGTTAGCACTATTGGTCTGTAGTTCTTTGCCATTGCTTTACTGCCACCTTTGTGGAGTGGGGCTGTGTCTGTTGTTTTTAGTAACTGCGGGACGACCCCAGTGTCCATGCTCCCTCTCCATAGGATGTTAAAAGCACGTGATAGGGGCTTTTTTATATATATATATATATATATATATATATATATATATATATATATATATATATATAAAAAATTTTTTTTTTTAAAAAAAAAAAATGGGGTTTTTGAATCGTGGTCCATGCATAAAACCAGACCCAACGCTACAACGACTCACCCACGAAAGTTTACAACAGAATCATTTTTACAAAGGCTCTTCATTGCTACTGTCTCATCCTACAGTCCTCCCTTCTCGTGTGTACTCACTGACAGTCGTTTCCTTTTGACTTATCTTGTGTTTCTGGACGACATGGCTCTCAGGGGGGCTGGGGGAAATTTCCCGGGGGGTGTAGATGCCACGAAC
>WNWK01045583.1:0-14663 GCA_009830355.1 Cherax destructor
CCTCCATGTTGGTGCCAGCAAGGAGGGAAGTACTAGTCACAAGTACCTTCCACGTTGGTACCAGCAGAGAGAGAAGTACTGGGCCAACACTACCATTGAGCTATATAGTAAAACTACATCTCTAAACATAACGTCCCTGTGGTGCAGGGGTCAGCACGGCTCCCTTTAAACCAGCAGACTCGGGTTTGACTCCCGGCGGAGTCTTGCATTTTTTTTTATAGTGAAACATAGTTCTATTGAGTACTTCTAGTGAGTTGTACACCATGGTACTTCTAGTGAGTTGTACACCATGGTACTTCTAGTGAGTTGTACACCATGGTACTTGTGCTGGTGAGTGGTACTCCTTGTACTTGTTCTAGTAAGTTCCACGCCATGGTACGTGTACTAATGAGTTGTACATCATGGTACTTGTGCTAGTGAGTGGTACTCCTTGTACTTGTTCTAGTGAGTTCCACACCATGGAACTTCTACTAGTGAGTTGCACACCATGGTACTTGTACTAATGAGTTGTACACCATGGTACTTGCACTAATGAGTTGTACACCATGGTACTTGCACTAATGAGTTGTACACCATGGTACTTGCACTAATGAGTTGTACACCATAGTACTTTCACTAATGAGTTGTACACCATGGTACTTGCACTAATGAGTTGTACACTATGGTACTAGTGAGTTGTACACAATGGTACTAGTGAGTTGTACACCATTGTACTTGTACTAATGAGTTGTACATCATGGTACTTGCACTAATGAGTTGTACATAAGAACATAAGAAAGGAGGAACACTGCAGCAGGCCTGTTGGCCCATACTAGGCAGGTCCTTCACAATCCGTCCCACTAACAGAATATTTGCTCAACCCAATTTTCAATGCTACCCAAGAAATAAGCTTTGACAATTCTACCCACTCATGCGCGAGTCCCACCCCTCTCACTCATGAATTTATCCAACCTAAATTTTAAACTACCCAAGGTCCTAGCTTCAATAACCCTACTAGGCAGACTGTTCCACTCATCAACTACCCTATTTCCAAACCAATACTTTCCTGTACTCCTTGTAGTTGTTCTAGTGAGTTCCACACCATGGAACGTCTACTAGTGAGTTGCACACCATGGTACTTGTACTAATGAGTTGTACACCATGGTACTTGCACTAATGAGTTGTACATAAGAACATAAGAAAGGAGGAACACTGCAGCAGGCCTGTTGGCCCATACTAGGCAGGTCCTTCACAATCCGTCCCACTAACAGAATATTTGCTCAACCCAATTTTCAATGCTACCCAAGAAATAAGCTTTGACAATTCTACCCACTCATGCGCGAGTCCCACCCCTCTCACTCATGAATTTATCCAACCTAAATTTGAAACTACCCAAGGTCCTAGCTTCAATAACCCTACTAGGCAGACTGTTCCACTCATCAACTACCCTATTTCCAAACCAATACTTTCCTATATCCTTTCTAAATCTAAACTTATCTAACTTGAATCCATTATTGCGGGTTCTCTCTTGGAGAGATATCCTCAAGACCTTATTTATATCCCCTTTGTTAATACCCATTTTCCACTTGTATACCTCGATCATGTCTCCCCTCATTCTACGTCTTACAAGTGAATGTAATTTTAGGGTCTTCAATCTTTCTTCGTAAGGAAGATTTCTAATGCTATGTATTAATTTAGTCATTCTACGCTGAATGTTTTCTAACGAATTTATGTCCATTCTGTAATATGGAGACCAGAACTGAGCTGCGTAATCTAGGTGAGGCCTTACTAATGATGTATAAAGCTGTAATATAACCTCTGGACTTCTGTTGCTAACACTTCTTGATATAAATCCCAGTAATCTATTTGCCTTATTACGTACGCTTAGGCATTGCTGTCTTGGTTTAAGGTTGCTGCTTACCATCACCCCCAAGTCCTTCTCGCAATCTGTATGGCTAGGTTCTACGTTATTTAACATATAAGTGCTTGGGTTATGGACACTCCCGAGCTTCAGAACCTTGCATTTATCTACATTGAACTGCATCTGCCACTTTTCTGACCACGAATTAAATTTGTCTAAATCTTCCTGAAGTTCCATGACATCTATGTTTGAATCAATTATCCTACCTATCTTCGTGTCGTCGGCGAATTTGCTCATATCACTAGTAATTCCCTCATCAAGGTCATTGATATATATTATAAATAACAATGGGCCTAAGACTGATCCCTGTGGAACACCACTTGTTACAAGTCCCCATTCGGATTTAACCCCATTTATGCACACTCTCTGCTTCCTATTGGTGAGCCATGACTCGATCCATGACAGCACTTTTCCCCCAATGCCATGAGCTGCCACTTTCTTTAACAGTCTCTGGTGCGGTACTCTATCAAAAGCCTTACTAAAGTCTAAATAAACAATATCGAATTCTTTATCGTGATCAACAGCCTCAAAAGCTTTACTGAAGAAGGTTAATAAATTAGATAGGCAGGAACGGCCCCTCGTGAATCCATGCTGGTTATCATTAATCAAATTATGGTTATCTAGATGGCTTCTAATAATATCAGCTATAATTGACTCTAGTAATTTGCCTACAATTGACGTCAGGCTTATTGGGCGGTAATTTAACGGTAGTGACTTGTCCCCTGCTTTAAAAATAGGAATTACATTAGCCATCTTCCACATATCAGACACTACACCTGTTTGAAGAGATAAATTAAAAATGTTAGATAATGGTTCACAGAGTTTCATTTTGCATTCCTTAAGAACCCTTACAAAAAGCTCATCAGGACCCGGCGATTTATTTTGTTTCAGTCGGTCTAGTTGTTTCATAACCATTTCGCTAGTGACTGTGATATTACATAATTTATCTTCTTCTGGGCCTCTGTAAAAATTAATTACTGGGATATTATTAGTGTCTTCCTGTGTGAAAACAGAGAGATAATAATTATTAAAAATAGAGCACATATCATTCTCCTTGTCAGTAAGATGCCCATAGTTATTTTTAAGGGGACCTATCTTATCTCTAACTTTTGTTCTATAAACCTGGAAAAAACTTTTTGGGTTAGTTTTTGAATCTCTAGTAACTTTAATTTCATAGTTCCGTTTAGCTTTTCTTATCCCCTTTTTAACGTCCCTCTTAATGTCAGTATACTGATTTATAAGATAACCCTCACCTCTTTTTATGCACCTATAAAGTTTTGGAGTGAGATAAACAAGTTAAGAAAGCCTATGTCAGTTAAAAACAGAGTAGGGGAGTTAGTAGATGGGGAACTGGAGGTATTGGGTAGATGGCGGGAATATTTTGAGGAACTTTTAAATCTCAATGAATAAAGGGAGGCGGTAACTTCATGCAGGATGTGAGTGTGGGAGAGGTGCGTGAGGCATTAAGTAGAATGAAAGGGGGTAAAACAGATAGAACTGACGGGATTATGACAGAAATGTTAAAAGCAGGGGGAGATATTGTTTTTGAGTGGATGATATTTTTGTTTAATAAATGTATGAAAGAGGGGAAGGTACCTAAGGATTGGCAGAGAGCGTGTATAGTTCCTTTATATAAAGGGAAGGGTGTCAAAAGAGATTGTAAAAATTATAGGGGAATAAGTATACCAGGTAAAGTGTATGGTAGGGTTATTATTGAAAGAATTAGAGGTAAGACAGAGAGTAGGATTGCAGATGAGCAAGGAGGTTTTAGAGTGGGTAGGGGATATATGTGAACAGTATTTAGATAAAGGTAGGGAAGTTTTCATTGCATTTATGGATTTAAAAAAAACATATGATAGAGTAAATAGGGGAGCAATGTGGCAGATGTTGCAAGTGTATGGAATAGGTAGTAAGTTACTGAATGTTGTAAAGAGTTTTTATGAGGATAGTGAGGCTCAGGTTAGGGTGTGTAGGAGAGAGGGAGATTACTTCCCAGTAAAAGTAGGTCTTAGACAGGGATGTGTAATGTCACCATGGTTGTTTAATATATTTATAGATGGGGTTGTAAAAGAAGTAAATGATAGGTTGGGGAGAGGAGTGGGATTAAATTATGGGGATTTCAAGTTCAAAATGGGAGTTGACACAGTTACTTTTTGCTGATGATACTGTGCTTATAGGAGATTCTAAAAAAAGTTGCAAAGGTTAGTGGACGAGTTTGGGAGGGTGTGTACAGGTAGAAAGTTGAAAGTGAACAAAGATAAGAGTAAGGTGATGAGGGTATCAAACGATTTAGATAAAGAAAAAATGGATATCACATTGGAGAGAGGGATTATGGAAGAAGAGAATGTTTTCAGATATTTGGGAGTTGACTTGTCAGCGGATGGGTTTATGAAGGATGAGGTTAACCATAGAATTGATGAAGGAAAAAAGGTGAGTGGTGCGTTGAGGTATCTGTGGAGACAAAAAACGTTATCTATGGAGGCAAAGAAGGGAATGTACTAAAGTATAGTGGTACCAACACTCTTATATGGATGTGAAGCTTGGGTTGTAAATGCTGCAGCGAGGAGACGGCTGGAGGCAGTGGAGATGTCCTGTCTAAGGGCAATGTGTGGTGTAAATATTATGCAGAAAATTCGGAGTGTGGAAATTAGGAGGAGGTGTGGAGTTACTAAAAGTATTAGTCAGAGGGCTGAAGAGGGGTTGTTGAGGTGGTTTGGTCATTTGAGAGAATGGATCAAAGTAGAATGACTTGGAGAGCGTATAAATCTGTAGGGGAAGGAAGGAATGGTAGGGGTCGTCCTCGAAAAGGTTGGAGGGAGGGGTAAAGGAGGTTTTGTGGGCGAGGGGCTTGGACTTCCAGCAAGCGTGTGTGAGCATGTTAGATAGGAGTGAATGGAGACGAATGGTTTTTGGGACCTGACGAGCTGTTGGAGTGTGAGCAGGGTAACATTTTGTAAAGGGATTCAGGGAAACCGGTTATTAATTTGAGTCCTGGAAATAAGAAGTACAATGCCTGCACTTTAGAGGAGGGGTCTGGGATAGTGACAGCTGGGAGGGACAATGCTCAGCTGTCGTATCGAGCTCCTCTGCAAAGACAGTGATTATGTATGATGAAAGTATTTTCTTTTTGGGGATTTTCTTTTTGGGGATTTTCTTTTTGGGTCACCCTGCCTCGGTGGGAGACGGCCGATTTGTTGAAAAAAAATATATTTGAAACGTTTTCAGTTACTAGTAAATGATATTTTGTATTAATTATATTTCTTAATTATATTTAACAATATTTTAATTACAGCTTCGTTAGTTTAACAGAGTAAACTTAATTTTCTTTCTTATTATATTTGTATTTTCTTTTCTTATATTATTTATATTTCGCATAAGTTTTATATGGATTAAATATAAACTTCCTCCTGGAGCTACTTACAACTTCTTCCTGGAGCTACTTACAACTTCCTCCTGGAGCTACTTACAACTTCTTCCTGGAGCTACTTACAACTTCCTCCTGGAGCTACTTACAACTTCCTCCTGGAGCTACTTACAACTTCCTCCTGGAGCTACTTACAACTTCCTCCTGGAGCTACTTACAACTTCCTCCTGGAGCTACTTACAACTTCCTCCTGGAGGCTACCTACAACTTCCTCCTGGAGCTACTTACAACTTCCTCCTGGAGCTACTTACAACTTCCTCCTGGAGCTACTTACAACTTCCTCCTGGAGCTACTTACAACTTCCTCCTGGAGCTACTTACAACTTCTTCCTGGAGCTACTTACAACTTCCTCCTGGAGCTACTTACAACTTCTTCCTGGAGCTACTTACAACTTCCTCCTGGAGCTACTTACAACTTCCTCCTGGAGCTACTTACAACTTCCTCCTGGAGCTACTTACAACTTCCTCCTGGAGCTACCTTCAACTTCCTCCTGGAGCTACTTACAACTTCCTCCTGGAGCTACTTACAACTTCCTCCTGGAGCTACTTACACTCCGGACTTCAACTTCTCTGGAGCTACTTACTACTTCCTCCTGGAGCTACTTACAACTTCTCCTGGAGCTACCTTCAACTTCTTCCTGGAGCTACTTACAACTTCCTCCTGGAGCTACTTACAATTCTCCCGGCTCCTTCCTCCTGGAGCTACTTACAACTTCCTCCTGGAGCTACTTACAACTTCCTCCTGGAGCTACTTACAACTTCTCCTGGGGCTACTTACAACTTCCTCCTGGAGCTACTTACAACTTCCTCCTGGAGCTACCTTACAACTTCTTCCTGGAGCTACACCTACACTTTCCTCCTGGAGCTACTTACAACTTCCTCCTGGAGCTCTACTTACACACTTCCTCCTGGAGCTACTTACAACTTCCTCCTGGAGCTACTTACAACTTCCTCCTGGAGCTACTTACAACTTCTTCCTGGAGCTACTTACAACTTCCTCCTGGAGCTACTTACAACTTCTTCCTGGAGCTGCCTACAACTTCCTCCTGGAGCTACTTACAACTTCCTCCTAGAGCTACTTACAACTTCTTCCTGGAGCTGCCTACAACTTCTTCCTGGAGCTACTTACAACTTCTTCCTGGAGCTACTTACAACTTCCTCCTGGCGCTCACGCTGCTCCTCAAGTAAAGAAATATTCATTGCTTCACTGGTTGTCTTGCAACTTCATCTTTTAGTGTTAGTACGACTGACGAGGTTGAATGATAAATCAAAGTAAAGTGTCACAGGTTTTCTACCTAAACTGCTTTATAGGTTAAATGATATTCATTAATGTAAGTCTGTGTGAGATATTAACGAGTCGTGTTGGCCAGGCTGCTGCACCAGCCTCTGGTAATATTATTTTTGTCACTAGATCAACTCTCCCGAATTGGTAGTTTTTTTGTTTGCGATGGTCAATTATTTTTTCTGTCATTTAAGACATTTCTTACTACTGTAAAAATATAGTTTTTGATAGGATACATAATTAGACTTTTGAACCTGTTGGAAAGCAATCCTTAATATAAAAGCTTCTATTGAACATCTGACTTCCACTGCTGGAAGAATACTCTTGAAACGGCAGTTCTGAACCCGTATTATTATAATCATAACTAAGCGCTAAAACCAAAAGAGTCACACAGTTCTGAACCCATGCTGACTTCAGTTACGTCTGTGTAATAAGTTCTGGTTTCTCATTGCATTATTTTTGCCTGCAGACTAAAATATATTAATCTCATTACTCTTTTCAAATGTAATTTTGGTATCAGCCTGTGTCTGTGATTACAATAATTTAATAATGAATAAACACAATGAATTATATTTTTTCGTTAGGTTCAGAGTTATTTTTGCGAAATTATTGCATACATAAATTTTCGCTTGCCTTATTCGGGAAGAAGAGCGTTGCTATAAAAGCCAAACTCGCAAGAACATCAATTAATAATAGTTAAAAAATGCTTTGTTGCAAAGTGCAAAGTGCTATGGGTTGCAAATGTATATTGCAGCAAAATACAGCAGTACTGGAGACAGTAACAATGATACAAACTAGCCAGCCAGGTTGCAGGAGTGGCTGCCAGCCAGGTTGTAGGAGTGGCTGCCATCCAGGTTGTAGGAGTGGCTGCCAGCCAGGTTGCAGGAGTGGCTGCCAGCCAGATTGCAGGAGTGGCTGCCGAATTTTTTTTTGAGTCAACAGCTGGAGACTATCATGTAATAATATTGGTAGAATTACCGACAATATGTTAAGTAAAAGGACACAAATGCAACTAATGTGACATTTTATTGTGGCAACGTTTCGCTCTCCAGGAGCTTTCTCAAGCCGTTACAAGCGTTACATGGACACAGTGGTCTATTATATACTCTCAAAGTGAGGTGAAATACTAGTGGTGGTCGAGGTAGTAGTGATAAGTAGTAGTAGTAGTAGTAGTAGTAATACAATAAGGTAGAACAATCAATATGCACATGAGTAAAAGGTGATAAAACAAATACTTGGGTAGTATAACAATAGGTTAGACAAATATTTTTGCTGGAGGTTGAAATATAGAAGGCCTGTAGGAGTGTTCCACATCTACGATGTGCTTGTGTTGAATTAGCAGGAGAGACTATGTGATGGTATGGTTAACTGTTTTCAGGAGGATTCTTGCTAAGACTTCAGAGATGGTGAAGCTGCCTTTGTTTTGTTTAATTGTGTTAGAAACAGTGATAAGTGCTGATTCAAGGCATTTGCGTCTACGGAAATTAGTTTCTTTGATTACTAGTCGGGCGTCTTTGAATTTCATGAGATGATTGTTGGAATTTCGGTGTTGTACGCAGGCGTTGTTCAGGTTATCGTTTCTGCATGCATTAATGTGTTCATTGATGCGTGTTTCGAGGTTTCTTGCTGTTTCTCCTACATAAATTCTGTCGCAGCCTCCACAGGGTATAGTGTAGACCCCTGCGTTGACTGGTTCATGGTGCTTGGATTTAGTCCTGGTTAGATCCTTAATAGAAGTACTGGAATCAATGGCGACTCTAGTGTTAGCTTGTGCAAATACTTTAGAAATGTTGGATGCAACCTGGCTGTTGGGAAGAATTATAACTTTGTTTGGAGTGGTGTTGACGCGTGGAGAATTAATGATCTGAAGAGCTCTTTTCTTGCAATCTTTGATGAAAAGGAAGGAAAATGTAAATCAGTGAAGGTTTGGTGAATGATGTACATTCCTCGTCAAGAAACTCAGGACTAAAATTCGGTAAGCTCTTAGGAAGAATCCGATGATGATGCCTCTTTTGGTCTTAGTATCTTGACTGGAATAGAAGTGTGTGAGATCATTTTTATTTGTAGGTTTCCGGTAAACTTGAAATTTTAGGTTGTTATCTACTTTGTGGATGAGGACGTCTAGAAAGGGTAGTTTGTCATTGGACTCTTCTTCTAGTGTAAACTGGATCGCCGGTTCAACTGGGTTGAGCCTAGCCTCGAGATTCCGTAACATCAAAACGTTTGGGAGTTATTACGAGGACGTCGTCTACGTAACGTACCCGGACGCTTGAGGGTATGATGTTGGCGAAGTGTTCAGCCTCTAGGTGTTCCATGTACAAGTTAGCTAAGATGGCACTGATGGGGACCCCATTCCCATGCCGTATGTTTGTTTGTAGAGCCTGTTATTGAAAGAAAAACAGTTGAAATTAAACACAGAGTTCAATAAGGTCAACAAAATCTCCGGGAGGTAGAGGAAGGTTAAGGTCCTGATTGACTTTACGTCGTAGAACCTCGATGGCTTGTGGTAGGTACTTTAGTGAAGAGGGAAGTCACGTCCAAACTGCTTAGTTTCTTGTTTCGGATGGAGAGATTTCGGATGCGGTTGAGAAGGTCGCCTGAATGTTTAAGATGAGCGGGGCTGATGGTCCCCAGAAGGCAGGAAAGATGTTTGGCAAGAACTCCAGCTAGTTTGTGTGGTGCACTGCCTATACCTGATGTGATTGGTCTGAGAGGAATATTATGCTTATGGGTCTTGGGTAAGTTACATGGTGCTGGTTTAGGGTTGCTGGGTATCAAGTACAGAAGTTTCTTTCCTTCACTGGTGCGTTTCAGTATTTGTCTGGTTTTATATAGGAAATCTTTAGTGAGTGTTTCCACTGTTGTGTGTTGATGGGTTCGTAAGTGGATTGGTCATTCAAGAGGTCCATCATTTTGGTGTTGTATTCACTGGTGTTGAGTATGACGACTCCACCTCCTTTGTCGGCGGTGGTGACGATAATATTTGGGTCATTAGAAGGCCCTCTTCAGGCATTGATATATCGCCTGGGAAGATTAGTAGAAGAAGGTTCACATAAAGCTGGGTGAGAATGCCCTGTATATAACCCTTCTGGAAGTTGCTGTCACTGTATCTGTGGTTTCTGGTGACTAAATTCAGTTGATAGTTTGGTTTTCGTATGTTAGTGGTAAATTTGAGACCCAGACCAAAATGATGGACCTCTTGAATGACCAATCCACTTACGAACCCATCAACACACAACAGTGGAAACACTCACTAAAGATTTCATATAAAACCAGACAAAACTGAAACGCACCAGTGAAGGAAGAACTGTACTTGATACCCAGCAACCCAACCAGCACACTGTATGGCTACCCAAGACCCATAAGCATAATATTCCTCTCAGACCAATCACATCAGGTATAGGCAGTGCACCACAAACTAGCCGGAGTTCGCCAAACATCTTTCCTGCCTTCTGGGACCATCAGCCCGCTCATCTTAAACATTCAGGCGACCTTTCAACCGCATCCGAAATCTCTCCATCCGGTAACAAGAAACTAAGCATGGACGTGACTTCCCTCTTCACTCAAGTACCTACCACACAAGCCATCGAGGTTCTACGACGTAAAGTCAATCGGGCCCTTAACCTTCCTCTACCCCCGGAATTTTGTTGACCTTATTGAACTCTGTGTTAATTTCAACGTTTTTCTTTCAATAACAGGCTCTTACAAACAAACATACGGCATGGGAATGGGGTCCCCATCAGTGCCATCTTAGCTAACTTGTACATGAACACCTAGAGGCTGAACACTTCGCCAACATCATACCCTCAAGCGTCACTTGAGGTGTTACGAGACGACGTCCTCGTAATAACTCCCAAGTTTTGATGTACGGAATCTTCAGGCTAGGCTCCAGTTGAACCGGCGATCCAGTTTCACTAGAAGAAGAGTCCAATGACAAACTACCCTTCTAGACGTCCTCATCCACAAAGTAGATAACAACCTAAAATTTCAAGTTTCGGAAACCTACAAATAAAAATGATCTACACTTCTATTCCAGTCAAGATACTAAGACAAAAGAGGCATCATCATCGGATTCTTCCTAAGAGCTTACCGAATTTGTAGTCCTGAGTTTCTTGACGAGGAATGTACATACATTCACCAAACCTTCACTGATTTACATTTTTCCTTTTCATCAAAGATTGCAAGAAAAGAGCTCAGATCATTATTCTCCACCGTCAACACACCAAACAAAGTTATAATTCTTCCCAACGCCAGGTTGCACCAACATTTCTAAAGTATTTGCACAAGCTAACACTAGAGTCGCCATTGCTTCCAGTACTTCTATAAGGATCTAACCAGGACTAAATCCAAGCACCATGAACCAGCAGAGAGGGCCCACACTATACCCTGTGGAGGCTCGACAGAATTTATGTAGGAGAAACGCAAGAAACCTCGAAACACGCATCAATGAACACATTAATGCATGCAGAAACGATAACCTGAACAACGCCTGCGTACAACACCGAAATTCCAACAATCATCTCATGAAATTCAAAGACGCCCGACTAGTAATCAAAGAAACTAATTTCCGTAGACCAAAATGCCTTGAATCAGCACTTATCACTGTTTCTAACACAATTAAACAAAACAAAGGCAGCTCAATCTCTGAAGTCTTGCAAGAATCCTCCTGAAAACAGTTAACCATACCATCACATAGTCTCTCCTGCTAATTCAACACAAGCACATCGTAGATGTGGAACCTCCTACAGGCCTTCTATATTTCAACCTCCAGCAAAATATTTGTCCTAACCTATTGTTATACTACCCAAGTATTTGTTTTATCACCTTTTACTCATGTGCATATTGATTGTCTACCTTATTGTATTACTACTACTACTACTACTACTACTTATCACTACTACCCGACCACCACTAGTATTTCACCACTGAGAGTATATACGACCACTGTGTCCATGTAACCTGTAACGGCTTGAGGCTCCTGGAGAGCGAAACGTTGCCACAATAAAATGTCACATTAGTTGCATTTGTGTCCTTTTACTTAACATATTGTCGGTAATTCTACCAATATTATTACATTCTGTCGGACACCGCAACAAAATGGACATTTCTTGCAGACGCTATTTGGACACCCTTCTTCGCGCTCACAGCCTTCGAAACAGACACAACTTCCTTCAAGATTGCCTGGCCAAAAGGTGATCCCTAAGTCTACTCCTGCACAACTCTCCAACTCCAAGCACCCTTTCTCTCCAGCTACTCAAGCCTACTTAACCTGAGTGTGCTGAAGAACTTTCTAACATCGCTAAGGAAACCTTTGATACTGCTCGAAATATGAGGGCCAACCTTCAGACTGACCACCACACTGCTGAGCATATTCTCAGTAAAGTCACCACAGCCAACCTCCAACAGAAGATTAAACTCAATCGCAAACTTCAGTACCTCTGCAATAATAGTCGATGGAAGGAAATGGGAAGAGAATTGATAAATAACTTATCATCACGCACCTTAACTGACTACGAGAAACAAGCGCTCAGTCTGGGTCTCAAATTTACCACTAACATACGAAAACCAAACTATCAACTGAATTTAGTCACCAGAAACCACAGATACAGTGACAGCAACTTCCAGAAGGGTTATATACAGGGCATTCTCACCGCAGCTTTATGTGAACCTTCTTCTACTAATCTTCCCAGGCGATATATCAATGCTCTGAAGGGCCTTGCTAATGACCCAAATATTATCGTCACCACCGCCGACAAAGGAGGTGGAGTCGTCATACTCAACACCAGTGAATACAACACCAAAATGATGGACCTCTTGAATGACCAATCCACTTACGAACCCATCAACACACAACAGTGGGAAACACTCACTAAAGATTTCTATATAAAACCAGACAAATACTGAAACGCACCAGTGAAGGAAAGAAACTTCTGTACTTGATACCCAGCAACCCTAAACCAGCACACATGTATGGCTTACCCAAGACCCATAAGCATAATATTCCCTCAGACCAATCACATCAGGTATAGGCAGTGCACCACACAAACTAGCCGGAGTTCTTGCCAAACATCTTTCCTGCCTTCTGGGGACCATCAGCCCCGCTCATCTTAAACATTCAGGCGACCTTCTCAACCGCATCCGAAATCTCTCCATCCGAAACAAGAAACTAAGCAGTTTGGACGTGACTTCCCTCTTCACTAAAGTACCTACCACACAAGCCATCGAGGTTCTACGACGTAAAGATCAATCAGGACCTTAACCTTCCTCTACCTCCCGGAGATTTTGTTGACCTTATTGAACTCTGTGTTAATTTCAACTGTTTTTCTTTCAATAACAGGCTCTACAAACAAACATACGGCATGGGAATGGGGTCCCCATCAGTGCCATCTTAGCTAACTTGTACATGGAACACCTAGAGGCTGAACACTTCGCCAACATCATACCCTCAAGCGTCACTTGGGTACGTTACGTAGACGACGTCCTCGTAATAACTCCCAAACGTTTTGATGTACGGAATCTTTCAGGCTAGGCTCAACGCAGTTGAACGGCGATCCAGTTTACACTAGAAGAAGAGTCCAATGACAAACTACCCTTTCTAGACTCCTCATCCACAAAGTAGATAACAACCTAAAATTTCAAGTTTACCGAAACCTACAAATAAAAATGATCTCACACACTTCTATTCCAGTCAAGATACTAAGACCAAAAAGAGGCATCATCATGGATTCTTCCTAAGAGCTTACCGAATTTGTAGTCCTGAGTTTCTTGACGAGGAATTACATACATTCACCAAACCTTCACTGATTTACATTTTCCTTCCTTTTTCATCAAAGATTGCAAGAAAAGAGCTCTTCAGATCATTAATTCTCCACGCGTCAACACCACTCCAAACAAAGTTATAATTCTTCCCAACAGCCAGGTTATCCAACATTTCTAAAGTATTTGCACAAGCTAACACTAGAGTCGCCATTGCTTCCAGTACTTCTATTAAGGATCTAACCAGGACTAAATCCAAGCACCATGAACCAGTCAACGCAGGGGTCTACACTATACCCTGTGGAGGCTGCGACAGAATTTATGTAGGAGAAACAGCAAGAAACCTCGAAACAGCATCAATGAACACATTAATGCATGCAGAAACGATAACCTGAACAACGCCTGCGTACAACACCGAAATTCCAACAATCATCTCATGAAATTCAAAGACGCCCGACTAGTAATCAAAGAAACTAATTTCCGTAGACGCAAATGCCTTGAATCAGCACTTATCACTGTTTCTAACACAATTAAACAAAACAAAGGCAGCTTCACCATCTCTGAAGTCTTAGCAAGAATCCTCCTGAAAACAGTTAACCATACCATCACATAGTCTCTCCTGCTAATTAACACAAGCACATCGTAGGATGTGGAACACTCCTACAGGCCTTCTATATTTCAACCTCCAGCAAAAATATTTGTCTAACCTATTGTTATACTACCCAAGTATTTGTTTTATCACCTTTTACTCATGTGCATATTGATTGTTCTACCTTATTGTATTACTACTACTACTACTACTACTACTACTTATCACTACTACCTCGACCACCACTAGTATTTCACCTCACTTTGAGAGTATATAATAGACCACTGTGTCCATGTAACGCTTGTAACGGCTTGAGAAAGCTCCTGGAGAGCGAAACGTTGCCACAATAAAATGTCACATTAGTTGCATTTGTGTCCTTTTACTTAGGAGACTATCATGATGGTCAACTTTATTACTCCGAGATTTACTGATTGTTTTGGTGTTTATTGTGGACAGTGTTACTTGTATTAATATTTTATAAAGGGATATAAGTGAAAATGAGAAAAGTGAGATCCTGGGAGATGTGAAGTGCATGTGTTAGCAATGTTGAGTCATGCAAAATAATTGCTTGGAGTGACATGAATAATCAGTGAGGGAGACACTGTTGAGGAAGATGCAGTGGGAAAGTTTGAAGTGCTTAATGAAAATAATAATGTGAAACCTTTACCTTACCTCAACAACACAGCAAGACGTCAACATACAAGAACATTTAA
>WNWK01045584.1:0-14662 GCA_009830355.1 Cherax destructor
CCTTCCCCCCTGGATGGGAACTGAACACAAACTATTTTGCATTATCAGATAAAAACTTTCCAAAATTTTCTATGAATGTCTGTATGAAAAAATTTTTTCCCCTTTAGAAACTATTAAAAACACTAAACCTCCAGGGGTCATACAGTTATGCCTACTATCTGACAACTTTATAATGCTGACGGGAAAACCCCTAAAAAAACCCTTTTGAATAAAGTATTTTTTTCGACGGTTTTTACTGGAAAATGGCCGGGCATAAAAAGACCAGACTCATCCATAACTCAAACTCGGGTTCATGATCATGAACCAAATACTATTGACTAAGCTACAGGACACCCAAACAAATGTTTTTAAAACTTTTTTTAAAATGTTTTTTGAAAAAAAAATCAATAACATGACATGAATACGAAAAACCTGTACACAGGAAATAAAACTTATAATGACATCTCGGTCCAACCCCGTTTTCTATTTAGGGTTCAAATCAGTCCAAAACATCGTCAAAAGTTTCATTCCCCTTTTTGTGGGTTAACTCCCGGAGTTTACTTGGAGAGGGTTTGGGGTCAACATCACCCGGGCTCACCCCGGACCACCTCAAGGTGGATCAGGGTCTGATAAACCGGTGACTCCCGGCTGCACGAAAACTGCGTTGAACTGCCCAGTTGGTCAGGTACTACTTTAGGTGCCTGTGCATGCCTTTTTGAAGCAGCCGGGGGTCTGGTAACCCCCAAGTTGCTGGGAGGCAGTAAAAAATCGGGGGACCCGGACACTTTGGTGTTGTCTCTAAAGTGTCTCTGGCCCCTGTTTTCATGGGGGAAATGTTATCTCCGGGGAGTCTTTTGCTTTCTAGGGAGTGATTTTCGGGGCAGGTTTGGTCCCAACCCCTCCAGGACCTTCCAAGTGTATATTATCCTGTATATTATCATGTATTTTCTGCCCCTTTTCCCGGGGAATACAGATAAAGGACCTTCAACCTTTCCCCAGTAATTTGGTGCTTTATCGTCTTATTTCTTAAAAAGTTCTTTTTTAATCCCCGGGTTTTGCAATGTTGCCAGCCTTAAAGGGGGGGCCATTAGTGCAGCAGTATTCCACCTGAGAGAACAAGTGATTTGAAGGTATCATGGGTTTGGCATCCCTATTTTTAGGGTTCTCATTATCCATCCTATTTTTTTCCCTACCGAGGGGTGGAAAAATTGTTGTGGTCTTTAAAGGCAAGACCCTTTGACATTATCACTCCCAAGTCCTTCACATTTTTTTTTGCTCTATTGTATGGTTAGAATTTGTTGAAACCTTGTCTCTTTTATTTTAAGTTTTATATCTGAGTGCTAAATTTTTCCCTCATTGAATTTCTATTTTTAGGGGCCCATTTAAAATTTGGTTGATGCCCGTTTGGAGTTTTGCAGTTCTTCAATGGGGGTCCTGCCGGGAACCGGGTTATCCGCAAAGGAAGACACGAGCTATGGCTTACATCTCTGTAAAAATGGGATGAAGAATAGAAGGGGAGCGAGACGGCCTTGAGGAACAGGCTTTTCCCCTTGGCTCCCTGGAACTTTACCTGTTTACTATTACTCTTTGTGTTCTTTTGTCAGGAAGTTATAGACCCATCTACCAATTTTTCTTGTTATTCCTTTATCAATTTTGTGTGCTACTACGCCATGGTCCCCTTGTCGGTTTTTGCAAAGTCTGTGTATTAATGTTTTTTGTTTACCCTAAACACACAGACCCTACATGTGCTCTAAACCCGTGTTCCCCTGGGTTGTGTTGGGGGTATCTGGGGGTTTGGGAATTTTGCTTCTTAGAACCCTCTCAAAATTTTTATGATTGGGATGTTAGTGTTATCGGCTAGTTCTTTGCAATTGCTTCTGCCCCCATTGTGGAGGGGCTGTCTGTTTTTTTTAGTGTGTGTGGGGGACCTGGGGTTTTTGAATTCTTGATGAACACGGAGTTCCATGAGTCTGGGCCTGGGGCGAGTGCATAGGCATGTCATTTTTGCCTTTTCAAAGTCTTGGAGTTAAAAAAAACTATCTGTTTTTTTGAGAACCAAATTTTTTGCTCTAAAAATTATTTGGTTGTCAACCCTTAGCCCGGGGAGCCTCCGAACACCGAGTCGTATTGGGACTTTAATATCTCACTCATTTTTTGGCTGTCATCTGTGTATGCCCAAAGCCGGGGCAGGGGCCCAAAAACCCTTATATTAAAGAGAAAAGTTTTTTTTTTTTTTTCTTTTCCTTTATGGATTCTAGTTTTCCTGTGATTCTTGTTTTTGTAAGATTCCTTCAGTTTGCGATATTTGCAATTTCATTGACCAGTGCCTTTTACGTATTTCAGATATATTCCCCTCTCACCCTGTTCTCTTGCCTTTTATGGGAGCTCTCTCTTTTTGTTTTCATCTTCTTTTTTTTCTTAATGGGAAAGTGTCTTGAGCAGATCTCAAAAACCACAGAGTTCATTTTTTTTGGCAACTGTTCGATCTGTGTTGTTTAAAATGTCTTCCTAGCATGTTTCATTTAGGGCATGGTTGACGTCCCTGATCTCTTGTATTTTTTGTTATAAAATTGGGTTTTGGCGGCCTTCCCGACTGATCACATTTTGCTGGCCAGGGCCCTTTTTGCATACATGTCTTTGACCTCAATGTTGTGATCTGAGTGTATTGTCTTTGATGGAATTATCGATCGGTTTTTAGTGAAGATGAGGTCCAGCGTATTTTCTAGTCTAGTAGGCTCTAATATTTGCTGGTTTAAGGTGAATTTTGGGGCAGAGATTTAATAGTTTGTGTGTGTGAATTTTCATGGGCTGTCTCCTGGGGGGGATCTCTGCTAAAACATTGTTTGTATATTCCATTTTAGGTGTCTAAGTTGAAATCTCCTAGTAGTAAGATGTTTGGGGAGGGGTTGGGAGTTTTCTAGACAGTGGACAATTTTCAAAAGGGCCCCGGAATTTCGGGAATTGCATCTGGGGCTTGTATCCACCACAATGACAAGGTTTTGGGTTTTTAAAACTTACTGCAAAAATACACAAAAATTTTGGGTTTCAGTTACTGATAAATATAATGAAACTATGTCAGTATTTTACACTTTTTAATACAAACTTATGTACATTATGAAATATAAAATCAAATTTTTATAAATTGTTTTTTTTTGGGCGGGAAAAAATTTAAAATTTATTAATGTCATGCAGTCTTTCATCTAGTCTTAAGCAGACAAGGGTGGCATTTTTGTTGTATAACCTAACCTGTAACTAACCAACCTTACCTTTTCCTTTACAATACTTTAGGTAACGTAATGAAAAAAATAAAAATTTTTTTTTCTTGCAAAGCATTGTGTGGTTTTTAAAAGTTATAAAATAATCAAAAAAGGCCACTAGCATGCCCGAAATTTTGGGGAGACTAATCCTTACTCAATTTAAAGGTTATGGAGCAGTACATTTTTAATAATAATAAAAAATTTTTTTTGACATGATACATGGTTGTACAAAAGGGAAAATAATGTTAGGGAATAAAAACCCCCTTTTATGGGGATTTTTGGGCAAACTTAAAATTTAAATTAAGATTATTAAGGCAATAACAGATTAAAAGGTCATTGATTTGTGGTACAAGAAATTGTGTATTAATAGATAATGTATAGGGTTTTAATAAGTCTAGTAGAAAGTTTATAAAAATAATTACAGTTTGAATTATTTTTTAAAAATTTCAGTACTAAAAGGCAATTTAAAACAATTTCAACATGAAGTATATTCAATTTAGTATTCAAAACAATGAAATTTTAATATCCTAATTTTGAAGTAAAATACATGGTTGACAATCCTCAGCACAAAATTAAAAAATGAAATTGAGACATCATTAGTATTTTTTTTGTAGCTAAAAAATGGAGGAAAAGGTACCAAATTCCCCCCAAACCCCTTTTTGAAATTTATTTTTTTAAAAGCTTTTTTAGGATATTTTTGGGGGGGTAAAAGGGCTAGTCTTTTTCATTATTCCTTATGGGGATAAATTGTTTTTTTGGCATTTAACAGCATTCTCAACGAAAAAAAATGTAACTCAAACCCCTTTTTTAGGACCTTTCTGGTTAATTTTGGGGGAGGAGATTTCTATGGGGCCCTTAAAATTTATTATCAGGCAGGGGGCCTTTAGAGTGTTCTGGTAATGAACCAGATCTTCAGGCCCTTCTGTAAAATTTTTTCCCGGGAGAGTGGAATGAGGAAAAAAGCGATTTGTGTCTTGTTTATGGTTGTGTTCTTTGTAATCAAGGAAGTTTAGAGGAGGGTTTATATTTATGATGTTCGGGATGTAATACACTCAATAATAAGTGTGGATGTTTTTTATTGAAGTTTGACTTGAAAAAAACAAACCTTGTAATCAATGATGCAGTTTTTTGTTGGGTTATTAAAGGCTTTAACATACATTATTCCATACTGGGTTGTGGTGTGAATATAAATCAGAGAATTGGGAGTTTGGAAATTAGGGGAGGTCGGGATTAAAACTATTATCCAGAGGCTGAGGGGGGGTTGTTGAGGTGGTTGGACATTGAGAGAAGGGAATAAGACAGACTAAAAGAGTGTAAAAATCTGTAGTGGGGGAAGGGGGTGGGGTCCCCTGAAAGGTTGGAGGGGGGGGGAAAAGGAGGGTGTGCGGGGGCGGACTTCCAGCAAGCATGTGAGCATATTTGATAGGAGGAATGGAGACAAATGGTTTTCAAAATTTTGACGTGCTGTTGGTGTGAGAGAAAAGAACATTTATAAAATTTGGGAAACCGGGGCCGGACTTGAGTCCTGGAGGGGGAAGTACAGTGTCTGCACTCTGAAGGAGGGGTGTTAATGTTGGTTTTTTAACAGTGTAAAAACCCCTGGCAAAAAGTGATGGAGTGAATGATGATGAAAACTTTTGGGGCCCCCCTGCCTTGGTGGGAATCGGCCCATGTGTTAATAAAATAAAAAATATTCCATACTGATATAAAAGTTGGGGAACTGAAATGATTAATTTAGTCATATAAAAAGTTGGGAAACAAGTGATTAATTAATTTAAAAATTAGTGGGTAGTAAAAAATATATAATAATATTACAATTTAAATTTAGTAGTCGTAATGGGAATGGTTTTTTTTTGACATGATACACTGTTTCTATTAAACCCTATATTGGGAGAGATCTTGAAATTAAAACTTTAAAGAAACTAAATTTTAAAGGGGATTTTATTGGGAATTTACCTATACTGTAATGAACCACATTTAAAAATCATTTCCTCCCCCCAAATTTTTTTGTTTTTTTTGAAAATCAATCCCCCAAATTTTTTTTTCCCCCCAAGTTTTAAATTTAAAACCATATACTCCACCCACCCCCCCTCACTACTCCACCTCTCTACTCCACCCACCCCCATCTCTACTCCACCCACCCCCCACTCTCCCACCCACCACCTCACTACCCCCCACCACCTCCTTCCCCCACCACCCCCTCTCCACCCACCCCCCATCTCCCCCCCCCCTTCCTATCCCCCCACCCCTTCACTCTCCCCCCACCATTCACTCCCCCCCACCACCTTCACTTCCCCCCACCCCCTTCCACCCCCCCCCCCTTTCCCTCTCCACCACCACCTTCACTCTCCACCCCACCCCCCTTTTCCCCCCCTCCTCCCCCCCCACCACCTTCACTCCCCAAATTTCACCCCCTCCACCACCTTCACTCCCCCCCCACCACCTCACTCCCACCCCCCCCTTCCCCCCCCCCCCTACTACCCCCCACCCCTCCTTCCCCCACCCCAAAAACCCCAAAATCACTCTCCACCCACCAATCACACCCCCCCCCACCCCTTCCCCCCCACCACCATCACACCCACCCCCCAAATCACTCTCCACCCACCACCATCACTATCCCCCACCACCATCACCCCCCCAAAATCACTACTCCACCCACCACCCACTTACCCACCCCCCCTTTCCCCACCCACCACCATCACTCTCCCCCCACCACCTCACTCTCCCCCCACCACCATCCTCCCACCCACCACCATCACTACTCCCCCCACCACCATCCTCCCACCCCCCACCATCACTACTCCCCCCACCACCATCCACTCCACCCCCCCATCCCCCCACCCCCACCCACCCCCCAAAATCACTCTCCCCCCACCACCATCACTACTCCACCCAAAAGGGAAACCCTCTGTGAGGCAGGAAAAATCGGACCCCTTCTTTAATTTTCGGGAAAAAACAGTTTTAAAAAATGGGGGTTACCTCTTTGGATTTATCAAAAACCCAAAAAAAGGGCGAGGTGCCTCACTAAAAACTGGGATTAGTGTGGGAGTTTATTCTTCCAGTTATGTCTTGGAAGAGCATGTGGGAGGGGACAAATATCTGACATTCCTCTGGGTACAGAGTTGATTTGACTTGATACCCCGCCAACTGTAACATTTGAAGCTCCTCATAACTCGGTTTTTGGGCTACAACCAAAAAAATAAACCCGAGGATGGCTCACGGGAAACTCGAAGTTGCCCCGAATTCAAGGTCCACATAAGTGGTCCTACTTACGTTATCATCATCTTACGTTATATTCGATACCCGATACTTATAACGTAAAAATTTTGAATGCGACATCCGTTGATTGATTGTCTTCATTTTTAGGGACCTGTCCCGGAGCCCAGCTGGCGCGCACTCCAGGGAGGTCAGTGTGCTATTGTTTACAACCCAGAGGCCACCCCCCCACCCCACGCATTCATACCGTAATTGTTATTTTTCCCCTTTTTTTTGGTTGCAACTTAAAAAATCCATGGGCCCAAGGAAAGCCCTAGTGCAAAGCCTGTGGCAAAGGGAACAGAAATTTTGTCGAAGAAGTGAAGAAGGAGATAATAAAAAAATATGAAAGTGGAGGCGTATCAGTGAGCTGGGGGCTGTATGGTAAACCCTATTCACCATCTCTACCATTGTGGATGAAATATTTAAGTAAAATCAAGGAAGCTGTTGTTGAAAAAGGTGCATCTGTGATCCCACGACCACAAGTGGGAAAAGGGGAAAGGTTGTTGTTGGTGTGGATCAACAAAAACAGTTAGCAGGAGATACTGTTTGGGGAGGGAATAATAGGGAAAAGAAAGGGCAGTTGCTGATGATCCCCTTAAAAAATGCCTGCAACGAGTGAAGTGAGGAATTTAAAGCCAGCAGAGGGTGGTTTCAAAAATTTTAAAAAGGGGTACTGGCATACATGTGTTTTGGGGCATGGTGAGGGGCCAGTTGGACAAAAAGTGCGGCTGAAAATATGTGCCTGAATTCCCGGGCTAAAGGGTGAACAATTCCCCCCCAACAAATGTTTAATTTTGGTGAAACAGGCCTGTTTTGGAAGAAAATGCCCAACAGGACCCCTTTTCCAGGGGGAAAGGCACGAGGACATAAGCCTATGAAAGAAGGCTAACTTGATGCTTTGTGCCAATCCAGTGGTGATTGCAAAGTGAAGCCTTTACTAGTGTATCTTTTTTAAAATCCCCGAGTGTTTGGAATGCGGGTGCAAATCAAATTTTGTTTTATGTGGAAGTCAACAAAAACTTGGGGCCAAAAGGGCATTTTTTTAGTTGGTTAATGAAGTGTTTCCCCCGTGTGGAAATACTTTGGACAAAATTTTCCCTTAAGTGCCTCCTGATAATGGACAATGCCCCCTTTTCATTTCCCAAAATTTGGGAGAGAAAATTTGGAGGGTTTAAAATTTATCAAAGTGAAGTTCTTTTCTTACCCCTCCTCTCCTCCAGCCCTGGAACAGGTCATTTTCCCAAATTTAAAAACTCTATCCAAAGCAATGTTTCAAAGTGCTTTTAGTGACCCAAACATGAACATAACCCTAAGAGAATTTTGGAAAACATTTCATATTTCCCTTGTGTCACCTTTTAGGTAAAGGGTTGGGAGGGGTGACTACCAGGACTTTTAACTTGCCGGGAAAAAAGTGGAGACTGTGTCCTAGGAGGGGTTTTGAAGGTTTTGGGGTTTGGCCCCAGCCCTGGCCTGAGCCCGTTTTGGAAGAAAGGAATTGGAAGTCTTTGGGGTTGGGTGAGTGGTGAGGATGTGGGGGTGGGGAGAAAGGGAAAAGCTAACCACTGAAGATCTGCAAAAGCTTCAACGCAACTGGAACAAGAGGCAGAGGTGGACAATGGTTCAGAGGGGAGGAGGGGGGTGGAAAAAAATGGAAGAATGTGCCTTCAAGGATTGGAAATTTTTGGAAAGTAAAAGGGGCAAACATTTATGGATGAATATCCCCTAACCATGCTGTTGCAGGCCGTGCTGGCAACCCCAATGCACTGTGGTGTCCCACTTCAGGGGTGTTTTAAAGAATCGCCAGACACAGAGCCCCTGGACAAATTTGTTGTTGAAAAGGGCCAGTGACTCTCAAGCTGGTCCTATGGCATTCAAAGAAAAAACCAGTAACCCCAGAAAAGGATTTTTACCGGGAATGGAAGGGGGTTCCCCTTCCAAACACTACATACTCTCCATTTTCCTCCCCATCCCCAAATCAACTCTTCAATAAATGGTGACATGTTTTGTACAATATTTTCATGTGTATTTATGTATTCTTTTTTAAAATTTTTTATTATTTAATGTCCAAAAATTCTAAAATATTTTATTTAACTACTTTTGGAATCTTGGGCGGTTAAAATTTTTTCCTTATTTTTTATGGGGAAAAATTATTGTTTACGTTGTTTCGTTTAAGAAATGCCCTCTCTAGGATTAAAAACGTAAGTCGGGGACCACTGTTTGGAATTTTATGTTTACAGTCATTTGGGGGGGGTAAATCAAATCAGGGGAATTAAGATAAAAAGGGAAAATTTACATTATTCTATTTTGGATGTGTTCATTAAAAAAAAAAATTGGTGGTTTTCATTTTTTTGCTATCATTTAATAGCTGATGATGGGGTGTGTTAAGGAATAAAATGTTTTTTAACAGTAGTTTTGAAAAAGGTGGTCAAAATCTGCGGTTCTAGAGTTTTCAGGCAGGGGGTTCCAGTTTTAGGCCCTTTTTTTGTACATTGAATTTTAGTGAATTTGCCGGAAAAGGGGAAAGTCAAGGATTTTTTTGTCTGGTTTGTTCTATGGGGCCCGTTGCAACTATCAAAAAAATGTTTAAGTTCAGGGTTAATTTAAATTTAGTTCTGTAAAATAGGTTGCACATAGTGGTGTGAAAAGTTCTTCAGTAAGTTTAGGTCTTTGAAGAGTGGGGAGTATATTTCAGCATTGTTGCGTGATAAATTTTACTTTGGGTTTTTGTTGGGGGATTATTGGCTTTTGGGAGTTGTTTACCTTTTCCCATAATGTATCCTAACCTTTCGAATGTTTATCAAATTAAAAAAAAAAATGTTTATTTCCTTGTAAAGCTTACAATTTTGGTTTACATGTTATAAAAAAATTAATTCAAAAAGGGCCCCTAGCATGCCTGGCACGGGCGACTAATAAAATTCTTACTCTATATTATATAGGTTTGGGCAGTACATTTGAACATACATTATTAATCATACATAATTAGATCATATATAAATTAGATACATACATAATTAGATACATACATAATTTGATACATACATAATTAGATACATACATAATTTGATACATACATAATTGGGTACAAACCCAATTGGTCATACATAATTAGATTTAAAAAACGTAGTTGGGTAATACAAGCATAAAAAATATTACAAATGGTAGATTTTTGATGTAATGTATCCTAACCCTACCCAACCCTAAAACCTAAGTAATTTTAAAATACCGCCCAAAAAAAAATTTTTCCCCAAAATTTATTCCATATGTACTCTCATGTATACCGGGAGGGTGTTCCGGGGGTCAATGCCCCCCGGCCAGGTATGACCAGGCCTCGGGATCAGGACCGATTAACCCTTCACTCTGGCCACACAAAAACCAACATATGAACCATAGCCCCCCTGGAAGATGTACAAGATAAAAAAATAAAATTTCTTGGGTTTTTAACCACAGAGGGTTGCCCAGGTCCCAAAAAAGTCAGTGTCATCGAGGTTTGTCTTATTTCTATTGGGGCCCCTTTTTGCCCCCTACCCCCAGGCTCTCCCCGGTACCTACTTGCTGCCAGGGGGAACATGACAACAGGGGAAGGGAAAAAAAGTCAAATGTTTCCCCACCAGGAATTTAACCCGGGTCCGTGTGAAACGGGGCTTTACCAGCCAGGCCAGGGTCACAAATTGTGATCACAAATAAAACAAGACATACAGGTGGTGGTAAAAAAAGATTTTATTGGGGGGGGGAAACCTATAAGGGGTTTGTCACCCAGTCAGTGTGCTATCCCGTCTTATTTCCATTAGGCTTTAATCTTGCCCCCCGGGTGCCCCAACAGTCAAAAACACCCTCTAAAGCTTTAGTGAAGAAATTCATCGCTTGAGCTGAAGATTTTAAGCTTGAGCGAAGGTTCATCGCGGCTGAAAGTTCATCAAGCGGCTGGGAAATTATCCCTTTAGCTGAAGAATTTATCGCTTGAGCTGAAAAGTTATCAGCAAAAAAAGGGTGAGAAAAGGGCCTTCAAGCTTGGCTGAAGAAGCCAAACTTTGGTGAAGAAGCTTTCAAACTTGAGTGAAGAATCTTCAAACTTGAGCTGAAGAATCTTGCTTTAGCTGGAAACTCCAAGATTTATAATTTTTTTTTTGGGCCAGATAAATTAGATACACAAGAGAATGGTAGGGACAAAAAAAAAATAATACAAAATCCTTTTTGGGGCCTGGCTGAAAAGGGATCAACAAGCTGGGGGCTCCATTCCTTGGGTTAAGGCCTTCAGCGTAGAGGCAGCCGAGAGCATGATACTGAACAGGTAACTTAAAACTCGAGATGGGCCCCGGGCGCGCTCCGCCCCTGTCACCCAGTGTACTTTTACACAGACACAATCTGATCCCGTGAACAAGCAAGAGTGCGTTGTTGCAGTAATAACAGGTGTAGCAAGTGTGGAGGGCGCTAGAATAACGTCCCATGCAGGTGTCGAGTCCCCCTCAGGGTTCTGAGGTGAAGGCACACAGTGGCAGAAAGGGGGCAGCAGAGGCGGTGCTGGAAAATGTTTTTAAAAAAAATCTACAACAACTTGCTAACAAATCCATCACCTCCAACAGTAACCAGCAGTTGCCTCACGTCTTCACCTCCCTACATTTTTGACTGTAGTCACATTAAACGTCTTTTGTACCGGGGTTTTGTTGAAGTGTTTAGTGGGCCACGAGGGGCCCCCTTTGATCTTAGTGAGGTGAGGGGAGCTGGGGCCCCTTTTATCTTAGTGGGGAGTGGGCCAGCTGAGGCGCCCACTTTTACTTAGAAGGTGAGTGGGCCTTAGGAGGCCACTTGGGCTTGTGAGGGGAGGGGCCAGCTGGGCGCCCACTTATCTTAGTGAGGGGGGGCCCGCTGAGGGGCCCATTTTGATCTTAGTGAGGTGAGTGGGGCAACTGAGGCGCCCCGATCTTGGGGGGAGTGGGCCAGCTGGGGCCCACTTTAATCTTGTGAGGTGAGGGGAGCGGGGGCCCCCACTTTGATCTTATGAGGTGAGGGGCCAGTTGGGGCCCCGCCCTTTAGGGGGGGGCCAGCGCCCCTTTGATCTTAGTGAGGTGGGGGGCCAGCTGGGCCCCCACGTCTTAAGGGAGGTGAATAACAGGCGGCTACAAGAGCCCAATATATCTGAAATACGTGGGAGCCCCGGTCAGAGAAATAAAACATCGAACTAAAGCTAAAGGAATCAAAAATGGGGAAGAACTTAAGGCTGAAAATAAATTGAAAAAAACCCCAAAGTATTTCTTTTCTTATCCAAATCAAAGTCGAGAAAAAATCCAGTTTTGGGGCCCCCTATTTAAAACGGAATAGATCCTACATAGATGACGCAAAAATAAATGAGCTACTAAACTCCCCGTATGACTCAGTTTTTAGCGACCGCTAACCGGTAGAGTCGGCCTAAAAGATTTTTTATGAGAGTGCCCAGAATTTGATAGACGCAAACCTATCGCATTATCCTGACGCCAAATGACTTCGAAAAGGCGATGTGGAGTTCGACTACGAGGAGCTGTCAGGTGTCCCGGGTTTATGCACTGTTCCTGCTTCAACACCCTGGGGTGGATGTCGGGGCCCCCGGGGGGCCCCAGGGGGGGAAAAAACCCGCCCCCCCCAGACAGAGGGGGTCTGGGATCTGCAATAAAACTGGCGTCCACCGGGACGTTGACACGCCCCCGGGGCGTTCCTCGGGCTGCTAGCGGAGCCCTGACCTTTGGACCTTTAGGAGGGTCGGGTCCCCTGCAAGCAGCAGATTCCAACCCTTTTACTGTTTGCAATGGCTGTCGGTGTTCGGAAGGGGGAAGGCCCCTACCATCTGTTGTTGGGGCGGGATGCTTTCCCCAGAATGTTTGTGAACTGATAAACCTGTAATTTGTTCAAAATTGTCCCATGTAGGGAATGTTTATGATTCATTCCCTTTTGAAACTGTCATGATTGTGAAGCTCTACCGGGAGCTCATTACCTTTAACTTGTCATGATTGTGACCAGTCTATTCATTCCCTTTTGTAACTTGTCATGAGTGTAACCCTTACCTGGAGCTCATTACCTTTGTAACTTGGTCAAAAGTGACCAGATCTAGTTATTCCCTGTTTTTTCGTTCAAAATTTTGGGAGCCCAGTCTCTGGCCCAAATTATGTACCTCTAATCTTTTGACTACCCCCCAAGGATGGGTAGGGGGTGCAAAAAAGATTTAAACTAATTAAAGGCGATAAATTACATGCCCACACCCCCCCAGGCCCAGACTCAGGGAACTCTGTGTTCATCAAAACTGAAAGAAGCCCCTATATGCAACATCCTATGGGGGGCATGGACATGGGGTCGTCCCCAGTTACTAAAAACAACGACATACCCCCCTCCCCAAAGGGGGGAAAAAAAATAAAGCTACAGACCAATAGCGCTAACGTCCCATATCATAAAAATCTTTGAAAAGGGGTTTTAAGAACAAAATCCCCCACTAGATCCCATCAATTGCAAATCCAGGGCGCATGGGTTTGGCAGGTCTCCTGTCTGTTCCAACTACTGGACCCTACGGAAAGGTCCGGGGTTGCTCAAGAAGAAAACAGAATGCAGATGTTTAAAAAACTTTGCAAAAGCTTTTGACAAGGGGACCAGGTTAATCCCCAAAAAATGCGTGATAAAGGAATAACAGGAAAAGTTGGGTAGATGGATCTAAAATTTTCCCCAACAAACCAAACCCAAAAGAGAGTAGTCAACAGAGTAAAGTCTGAGGCGGCTACGGTAAAAAAGCTGTATCAAAGGCACATTCTCCCCCTTATCTTGTTCCTCATCCCATATCGGACATAGACGGGGATATCAGCCACAGTCCCGTGTCTTCCTTGCAGATGACACCCGAATCTGCATGACGTTCCCCCATTAAAACACTGAAAGCCCCAAGCGCCTAAACCAGATCAAATGGGCTCGAAAAAAATTAAAGTTCAATGATAGAAATTTCAATTACCCGTGCGGAGGGCCAAATGTCTAGGGGACCAACAAAAAAGCAGATTCTGGATTTCGCCGCCTCCGGCTGGGTTAAAAGTATCTTTGGCAGGTTAAATCCCCACCACCAGTTTAAGCCCAAAAAAATGTAAACTCTGCCAGTTGGCCCTTTGACCCCCTCGTCATTATGTACTGAATGCGTAAAATTAATGAATTCAAAACAACTCACTCAAAATGTTCAAGATATGTAAAATTTTTTTATACAGTGGTATATTACAGACCATTCGGGAGAAAACCAATTTTGCTTCCTGAAAATAAAAAACACGTGTGTATGTATGTGTGTACTACCAATTGTGGTTAGGGGCGAGACTCAGCTCCTGGCCCCGTGTATGTGTGTGTGTTTTTTTATATATATATATATATATATATATATATATATATATATATATATATATATATATATATATATATATATGTGTGTGTGTGTGTGTGTGTGTGTGTGTGTGTGTGTTGGACTACCTAATTGTTGTTGCAGGGGTCGATTCATAGCTCCCATTATGTGTGTTAGTTTCCCTTTTTTCCCGGACTGTCGATTTGACACTAGGCCTGTTTGTGTGTGGGTGTACCACCTAGCCCTTAAAAGACAACACAATAAGTGTCAGGGCCCAAGACTGGTCAACTGCCCCCTAGCATCAAGGGGTTCCAGCCCCCGGGTTCTTTAGGCGGGCCCGGGCAGGCACCTAAAAAATGACCAGCCAGGCTGAATTCTATTTGGACTGGTGCGGGGGTAAAACCCGGTTGATCCCTGATCCACCATGAGGCCTGGTCCCGACCGGGCCGCGGGGGGGTTACCCCGGAACCCCTCCAGGTAAACCCAGTGGGAGCTGAGGCGCCCCCTTTTATCTTAGTTAAAGGGGGTGGGCCAGGTAAAGGGCCCCCCTTTGATCTTGGTGAGGTGGTGGGCCAGCGAGGGGCCCACTTTTGGTCTTGTTGGCGAGTGGGCCATGGGCGCCCCTTTGATCTTATTTAGGTGAGTAGGCCATGGGGCCCCCCTTTGATCTTAGTTAAGGCAGGGGCCGGGTGACCCCCCCCTTTTATCTTAGTGAGGTGAATGAGCCGCTAGGCGCCCACTTTGACTTTGTTGGCGGGGCCCGCTGAGGGCCCCCTTTTATCTTAGTGGGGGGGGCCAGCTGAGGCGCCCCTTTTATCTTTGTTAAGGCGGGGGCTGAGGG
>WNWK01045585.1:0-14662 GCA_009830355.1 Cherax destructor
AGATGTTGGGTCACGTGGGGGGTGCTGTCTAATCTCAGCACGTCTTGCTCGTGTGGAGTCTGGTCTGGGAAGGCCGTAGGTCACAATTTCTGACTACCACACTGCCTAGATTCAAGTGTGGGCTGCCAGTTGTCTCTAGCTAACATAACCTAATGCTTGCCTATTCCGGCCTATAACTACCTATATTAGGGTGCTAGAGCTACAGTATTAATACCTAACGTTGCCTTAATGATCTTACTATTAGTTTCTATCTGTACAAACTTGCCTAGGTGTTCCTAGGTGGATAAATCTATCAATTAAATATATACACAATAGTCACCGTCATCAGCTGGAGTGTGCGTATGTTTTGTTGGGTGTGTGGGTTTATAAACTCCGAGGGCCGATCCACGGTGTGTAAGGCTCCTGACGGCTCCCTTACCCTGTGGAACTTTTAGTGACTAAAAAAGTTTCCACATGTATATATATATATATTGTTTTTAATTTAGTATGTGAATATTTTTTTGTGGAACGGATTAATTGTATTTACATTATTTCTTATGGGAAATAATGGTTCGAATTTCGTAAACTTCATGTTAAGTACTAGCTCCTGGAACGGATTAATTACGATACTCGGGGGTCCACTGTATGTGGTACATAACTTATTTTTGAGATGCCAACTGTTTTCGACACTTGTTTGTTGTTGTGTGTTGAATTTCAAGTTGCTGTCAAGGTCCAGACCCAGAAATTTTCCCTTGTTATGTTTAGCATTACAGTGAACCCTCGGTTAGCGGCCGTTCCTGTTAGCGGCCAACTCAGTTAGCGGCCGGTTTTACGGCTCCCGGTTAGCAGCCGTTATTCCAGTTAGAGGCCCTATGGGACATGTCAACCCGCCGGCTGGTGCCGCTTGCGCTTCAGTTTGGCTGTGTCTCTTGGTGCATAAGGAAGCTTCTGCTCATTCATACAAACATTTCGCTTGTTTTCCATTGTTTTTTGCCAGTGCAACTGCGAAATAAGTAACCATGGCTCCCAAGAAAAAAGTTCCTGTGGCAAAGAGAGTGAGAAACATGATGGAATTTAAGAGAGAAGTGATTGAGAAATATGAGAGTGGTATGCGGATGCTGGAACTTGCCAGGATGTTTGGGAAAAACAAATCAACAATTACAACCATCCTGTCAAAGAAAGAACAGATCAAGGAGGCTGATGTTGCCAAAGGAGTAAATGTGCTTACGAAACAAAGGTCACCAATAATGGAACAAATGGAAAAGTTATTATTATTGTGGATTAAAGAAAAACAAATAGTGGGAGACAGTGTAGTGGAGTCTGTTATTTGTGAGAAGGCAAGGCGTTTGCATGAAGATCTTGTGAAGAAAACTCCTGGAACAAGTGCTGCTGGTAGTGAATTTAGGGCCAGCAAAGGCTGGTTTGAGAGATTTAAGAAGCGTAGTGGCATACACAGTGTTGTAAGGCATGGTGAGGCTGCAAGTTCAGACAAACATTCTGCTGAAAAGTTTGTGCAAGAATTTCAGGACTACATAAAGAGTGAAAATCTGAAACCCCAACAAGTGTTTAACTGTGACGAAACAGGCCTCTTTTGGAAGAAAATGCCCAACAGGACCTACATCACGCAGGAGGAAAAGACACTGCCAGGACACAAGCAATGCAAGTGGGGATTTCAAAGTGAAGCCTTTACTCGTGTATCACTCTGAAACTCCCAGAGTGTTCAAGAAACACAATGTCCACAAGAAAAGATTGTGTGTGATGTGGAAATCAAATCAAAATGCATGGGTCACAAGGTCAATTTTCAAAGATTGGGTTGATGATGTGTTTGGCCCAAGTGTGAAAAAATACCTTCAGGAAAACAATTTGGGACTCAAGTGCCTCCTGGTACTGGACAATGCTCCTGCACATCCTCCAGACTTGGAAGACCAAATGTCTAGGAACTTCAAATTTATAAAAGTGAAGTTCTTGCCTCCTAACACCACTCCTCTTCTCCAGCCCATGGACCAGCAGGTCATTTCCAACTTCAAGAAACTGTACACCAAAGCAGTGTTTCAGAAGTGCTTTGAAATGACCTCAGACACTGAATTGACCCTTAGAGAGTTCTGGAAGAATCACTTCAATATCTACAACTGCATAGGCCTTATAGGTAAGGCTTGGGAGGGAGTGACTACCAGGACTTTGAACTCTGCTTGGAGACCACTGTGGCCGGATTGTGTTGAAAAGAGGGATTTTGAAGGATTTGCAGCTGACGACCCTATGCCTGTTGTGGAAGATATTGTGACATTGGGGAACAGCCTGGGGTTGGAGGTTAGTGGTGAGGATGTGGAAGAGTTGGTGGAGGACCACAGTGTAGAGCTAACCACTGAAGAGCTGCAACAACTGGAAGTGGAACTTCATCAGACCAAAGTTCAGGCAATTGCTTCAGAAAAGGAGGAGGAGGAAAAGGAAGAGAAGGAGGTGCCTTCTGCAGAGATTAAGAAAATTTGTTCTATGTGGACTAAGGGGCAGACATTTGTTGAAAAACATCATTCTGACCAAGCTGAAACAAGCCATATCTGCAACATGTTTAGTGACAAAACCTTGCCCCACTTCAGGGAAATGTTAAAAAGGCGCCAGAAACAGAGCACTCTGGACACTTATTTTGTGCGACAAGGTTCTAGTGACTCAAGCTGGTCCTAGTGGCGTTAAAAGACAAAGAAGGGAAGTAACCCCAGAGAGGGACTTGTTACTGTAGTCCTTTTGGAGGGGGATTCCCCTTCCAAAAACTAACTCCTCCCTATTTCCTCCTCCATATCTTCCAGAAGCCAGCATTAGTCTTCAATTAAGGTATGTAATACTGATTTAATTGTTAAAAAAATTATTTTTTTTGTGAATATTTTTGTCTGGAACGGATTAATTGTATTTACATTAATTCTTATGGGGAATATTAATTTGGTTAAAGGCCATTTCGGTTAAAGGCCTAGCTCCTGGAACGGATTACGGCCGCTAACCGAGGGTCCACTGTATATGAGTACACGTATTGTTTAATCATAATGTTTAGTTGGAGATCACTTGCTCTGCTCCCAAACATAATGTAGAAGGTTTTGTCAATCTTAACCCTTTACCAGGCCAGGTGTGCCTCATATTTGATTCTGCCATAGAGGGTATTTAAGAGGCGCCTAAAATAAATAAACTTGACAAATGAACACAAATAAATATGTCTTAGAATTGCTTGTATTATCAGAATATAGGTTGCAAATGTTGCAGTGTCTCAAATTTGATGCGTGGCCTGGTAAAGGGTTAAGTGTAAGTTTATTGGTAGTCATCCACAGTAGGATGACTACACAGCCTACACAGTAGGCGTCTTCAGTCGTCTGAAGAAGCCTACCGTGTAGGCGAAACGTTTCGGAATAAAGATGCCTAACTGTTGCCTATGTGTCTTCTACATTGTTTTTAAGAGCTCTTCATTAACAGTGTTGTTGAGTGATGCTGGATTTGGGTGGGAGATGACAAAAATTGTGTCATCCACAAAGAGAATGGTACTCTGTTATTCAGAGAATTCGGATTGAAGGAATTAAAAGATGTGAAGAAAGGTGTAATTGAGTTGGTCTGAACACTTAGTGAGGTTAAGAGTAGAATAGGATGACCAAGAGGGTGTATATATCTGGTCTGGAAAGAAGTAGGGGGATTAGGGGTCATCCCTGCAAGAGTTGGAGGAAGTGGAAGGTGTAGGATTTTTATTATTATAATCAAAAGAAGCACTAAACCACAAGGATCATACAGCGCAGAGGAAGGTGTAAGGGCTTTAGCATCCAGCAAACTTGTGTGAGCATGTTATATCAGAATGGAGACAAGTGGATTTTATGGCTTGATGTGCTGTTAGTGTGTGAGCAAGGCAACATTTATGAAGGAATTTAGGGGAACTGGTTAGCAGGACTTAGAGTCCTGGAGATGGGAAGTACAGTGCATACACTCTGAAGGATGGGCGGGGATATTGCAGTTCGGAGAGGCATTCAAATTGTAATGTTTGCACACCTCGTAAGACAGATATTAAATGAATGATGGTGATTTTTTTTTTTGGGGGGGAAGACATCCGTGTTAAAAACTGGTAAGTACTATTTTATGGCTCATTTAATGTACCAATTGTTTCTTTTCAGGTGATCCTTGCACCAGAGACTATTGGAGTGCCAAGGTCTTGGCACCAGAGACTGCTATTTGTAGTGTCACTACTGCAGGTGATCCTGGCACCAGAGGAATAATTGTAGTGCCGTTATTCAGAGCCATAAAGCTAATGTAAGTGACAAATCCTGAAGCATATACATACAATGACAGCACTGTAAAACAGTGACACGTTCTCATCATTCCAAGTTTATATACAGTGCAATAGTGTATTTATTACACTAAAAGAATGATCATGATGTGCTTAATGTAATCTCTTCAGAGAATTTGTTTTCCATTCCATTCTAACTTTAATTTCCTCAAATTTTCCATAACAGAGTAACTGAAATTTGTCCTCAGTGAATTTACGTTCAGATTGTTTTATACGGCCCAGTGGAAGACTTGGTTTAAATTTGCTTGAAGATTACAGTGCCCACGGTGCATTATTTCTTCGATGTTTTTAGTGTTGGCTAATTAAGCAGGTATTAACTGCACGCTTGGCTGCCCGAAATGCTTTACATAACCAAGGGCTTTCTATAGTGTCAATAAAATATTTTCTGTACCAAATAAAACAAAAATAAAATGTACTTTACATTCAAATGTTAAATGTTCCAGTGTTATGGTGAAGGCAATGTTTATATGACCATTGTACAGTAGGAAGAAAATTAAGTGCACTGTTTGTACGAAACAATTTCCCACCTGTTTTATGCTCCTACCTCACATATTTCATCCCTCTATTCTATCTTACTGTCCAATACCTGTATCAAGTTAGTGCTCACACATATAATACAGTAATTTGAATTATTCCCACTTAATCTCCCTCATAGTTCTTTTGTGTTATACTGACTCACAGTTGTTAGAGTTCTGCCTTTAAATGAACATTTATATATACCAAGCAATATACCAAGTCATTAATTAAAGGTCTTTATTACATCATGTTGGTGATGGCAACTTGATTATTTCCTACATCCACTGTTCATTGTCATATATAATTTAAACTAAGTCGCTTGTATGTGTATATAATGCAGAACTCATTCTTTGTGCTTCTAATCATTAAGTTAGGCAAGGTGAGGTCATTGTACTAATAACATGAGAATATAGGAAGCACCAACACTTTAACCAAGGATATTGTCAATTAGCTTTTGAAAACATTCTTGAAAGTTTGTATAAGACACATCAATATACATTGTTGCAAAACAATGTATATTTAAATTAATTTACAGTATTAGAGAATCCCTTGTCAGCTGCCGTTGAAGGAATTAGCGATACCTGCAAATTCCTTTAATTACTCCTCTCGTTTCCCAGGCAATGTTTGACCCTTACAAATTTAGTGCTCACTGGTGTTTAAAATTATAATGTCCTGTACTAGGGAAATTTTCAGCGTAAACAAATATTCACAAAAATTCATTCTTTGTGTAAGCTTTTTATAATTCATTTGGAAGATTAGTAAATACGTAATTACTCAGTATGTCTAAAATACTTGAAAAAGAATGTGTTGAAGAAACACAAAATCTAGTTCACTCAGAAGACAAAGTATATCAATATTCAGAGTGTCTTAAAGACATTGAACAAAAGCCCCATTTAGTGTCACACATGGGAGTTCAAACTGGAGAGAAACCATACAAGTGTTCAGTCTGTCTCAAGTCCTTTTCAGACAAATCCAATTTATATAAGCACAAGAGAATTCATACTGGAGAGAAACCATATCAATGTTCAGTATGTCTAAAAGCCTTTTCAGGCAAATCAAATTTATATAAACACAAGAGGATTCATACTACAGAGAAACCATATCAATGTTCGGAGTGTTTGAAAGACTTTTCCCAAAGATCTTACGTAATCAACCACATGAGAATTCATACAGAAGAGAAACCATACCAGTGTTCAGTGTGTCTGAAAACCTTCTCGGACCTGTCTAATTTATATAAACACAAGAGGATTCATACTACAGAGAAACCATTTCATTGTTCAGAATGTCTAAAAGAGTTTTCCCAAAGATCTTATTTAATCAACCACATGAGAATTCATACTGGAGAAAAACCTTATCAATGTTCACAGTGTCTAAAAACCTTTTCAGATTTATCTAATTTATATAAACACAAAAAAATTCATACTAGAGAGAAACCATAAAGGTTTTCAGAGTCTAAAAGATTTCAAACATCAATTTTATTGAATAATGCACATGAGAATTCATAGAAGTTAGAAGTCATAGTGGTGTATAATTTACTAAAATACACAAGTTATATGGCAATGAAGGTTTGTCAAAGTGCAGTGTCATTAAAAGGTGTTACAATGTGTGATCTTTTACAATACGTAGAACTACGTGAGGAAAAACAGCATCAGTCTTATAAGCGTATTGATGCGCTTTGTGTTTCTCGCTACAGTGGTACCTCGAGTTTCGTACAGCTCCCAACTCGAACAATTGTGTAAGTGTATTATTGTAAGTGCTTTTGTAAGTGCATTTTTGGGGGTCTGAAGCGGACTAATCTAATTTACATTATTCCTTATGGGAACAAATTTGTTCGGTAACGGCACTCGAACAGCCTTCTGGAACGAATTATGGCCGAAACTCGGGGTACCACTGTATTTATAAATTTAATGAAAAAAATGTAATTGGAATTTATGTGATAGTTGTGTAGGATGGTTGGATCTGTGTCCAGTCTGTTTGGAGTTTTTTCCAGTTGGAGCAGTGACAATTTTTTTTCACTAGAAAATGCCAATTATGAAATAGTTTTGCCTAAGCAAAATTTTCTAGACAATTTATTTCAAGTAAAGACTCAGCAGAACATTATTTTGGTTCCACTATATTTGTATTAGGTTTAATATTATTAGGTTTATTTGTTGCTTCAACTTCAACACAGATTAAGGTTCTCAGTGAAAGAAAAATTGGTTCTGATGTACAGTTGACCGTTGATAATAACTGTAGTTACAATCTTAAACATGGCATCCAAGACAAAAATCATCTAAAACAAATTGAAGAGCATATGGGAAAAATAAGGTTACATTTCTTGGACACCCCCATCTAAAAAAAAAAAAAACTTTTTAGGTTTCTACATTAACCCTTTAACTGTCCAAACGTAGATCTATGTTCATATGTGTAGCACTCCGAACGTAGATCTACGTCCGTTCACATTATGTGGAAAACGTAGATCTACGTTCAAGCGCTACACAAATGAACGTAGATCTACGTTTGGAGCGCTACACGTATGAACGTAGATCTACATTTGAGGGCGAATTTTGAAATGATGTCTGGTTTCCATTGTTCCTGTGAGATGTTGAAATTGGGGGTGGTAGCTATGAGGGGAGATTCTATGATTTTGCATTTGTAGCTGCAGTGTGATTTCTGTTTGGTGGTGGCAGCTTCCCAATGAATTGTTGATGCTGACATGTTGAAAAATGGCTGAATTATCAAATTCAAAAATTAAAATTCTTTATTTCTGATAATATTACAAAGTGGGGTTTACATAATTTATGGTATTAGTTCATATTATAAAAATACTTATTACAAGAAGGCCACTAGTATGCCTAGGCATTTCAGGTAGACTTATACTAGATCTTACTCTATATTGACAATAATTATACTGGTATTAAGGTGCATAACATTGCCCTCTGGTGTTCAATGATCCTTGTAGATAGTGTTCGGATTGTCTGCCCTATGTATACTTAATTGCAGTCTTTGCATTGTATCTGGTAAACTCCTGGTGTGTCGTGTGGAGCTGAAATGTGAATGTTTTTCTTCTTGGAAAAAGAGATTCCTTAGTGTATTAGGATAGAATTGAATTATGTTGGTCACTTTGTAGAGACAATTGAATGAATCTTGGTGGTAGGGTACCACCAAGGTTGGGTTTTTGTGAACTGAGGTTTTATAATACAGTGGACCCTCGGTTAACGAATACCCCGGAAATCGTGCAATTATGTAAGTATAATTTTGTAAGTTCTTGTGGAAGTGTATTTTTGGGGGTCTGAAATAGACTAACCTACGTGAAATTTTTCCTTAAGGGAGTAAATTCGTTCGGTAATGGCACTTGAGCAGACTTCAAGAGTGAAGTTTTTACGAAACTCGGGGGTCCACTGTAGTTGGTTTGCTTTTTCTCCTTGTTTTATAAACCAAAGTATCTTAGTTTGGAGAATTGTGTTCCGATGTATTATGTTTAATGTATTGCTTAAGGCTGCAAATGTTAGAAATATCTTAAATAGTGGTTGCTGGTGTATGTCTGATTCCGAACAGAGTGGAGAGTGATGCTGTGGCCCTACTGGGTTGAGGTGGAAGGTTGTGGATTGTTTGCCGAGGTGGATGGTTTTAGGCTTTGGCATTAAAGTCGATGGTTGCACTGGAGTGAGTCTGCAGTGTGTGTTTGGTCTCTTTTTACCCTGCGGTACTGTATACAGCTGATGGTAAGGCATCATCTGCTCTAGGCTCCAGAAGTACATATGGGAAAAATAGTTACGTTCATTAAATTCTCCCCCCAAAATGCAAACCAAATTTTTGTATAGCTTTGTAATTCTGAAAAACTAAAAATAATCAAGTTTTGTGTAGTTGTCATTGCTTGTTTATATGGAAGTACGTGGAGAGGGTTGATGTGACTCTGTACAATACCTGTACAAATATACACCACCACCACATCCTATTGTGTAACACAAAACACAAGTGTACCAACTAAACTGATGCACAAATATTTATGTTGTAGTATGGTACCATATTATTATTATCAAAATGAAGCGCTAAACCTACAAGTGTGGTACTGTATACACATTAAAAAAATTAAAGGAACCTGGATGTAATGTTTATTATTCAAAGGAAGATAGAGTAGAGTGCTTAGCTTTGATTATAATATTAATAATAAACTGGTGGAAGTCCCTCTCGAAGACATTCCTATTGGTTATAATCATAACCGTAATTTTTAAAGGGATGGACCAGTAAGCCAACAGACCTCAGATGCCCAAAAGCATTGCATGACTAAGACCCACCTCAGGAAACACTTGTCCTGTTTCCTGATAAACCTTACCTTACCTAACCTTGAACACTTGTCCTGTTTCCTGACAAACCTTACCTAACCTAACCTTAAACACTTGTCCTGTTTCCTGACAAACCTTACCTAACCTCACCTCTCAAGGACAGGTGCAGCAGCTCTGTTTGTATATAAACATTGTCTCCAGTATCCTCACATTTTAGCACCAATGATGCAAAAGATATGAAATCAGTGTATTGACTGGTATGCAGGAATTAACTAAGTTAATCACATTGGTTGATTTCCTGAGACTGCCCGGGTGATAAACAATTTATAAAGTGTATATTGTGACCTTAACTTCAAACATTTATCATGGTGGTGCAATAATTCCTTCTCTTTTTATTTACTTACTGTACTTTCCGCACTTTAATATCAATCTCTAACACATTCAACATTTGTGTAAATACATTATATACAGTGGACCCCCAGTTTACGTACTGCTCCAAACTAATTTACATTATTCCTTATGGGAACAAATTGGTTTGGTAACGGCACTTGAACAGCATTCTGGAACTAATTAATTACGTAAACCGGGGTACCACTGTATTATTATAATCATGGGGAGCGCTAAACACGTAGGATTATACAGTGCATGTGGGGTGGGGAATGAAAGGTATTCAGGCTTAATTCAGGGAACTGGAGTACAGATCCAATTCCCTAGATCAAGAGCTCCTCACCAGCATCAAGGAACCTCCCTAGAGGGGTGTGTAAATACAGCTAGGGTAAGTGAATGACTGTTAATGGCATAACAGTGTGTAGTTAGTGAAATTAGTATATTTAGTAGCCCTCTTGTATGGGCTATTAGCAATTTTTTCCCTAAAGTTGCACTGTCATAGATGAATTTCATGAAGTGACTGAAAATCTGCCACAATTTTGCAATAGTATATCAAAAATGTTATAGATCACTTTGTAATCGACGGTCTACTGTACATAAAAGGCTTCACTGCCTAAATTTAATAGAGGACATAAAATGCATGTTAAGTTAAAAGTTACTGCAAATAGATATCCTCAAGATATCTAGTGCTAAGCAGTAAAAATACAGTGAATTACAATTTAATGCAATGAAGTGTTCTTGACAGAACAGTGACACTTCAAAATTTATAGGCCTTTGTTAATAGATCCTAAAAATCTAAGAGTTGGAGAAAAATTTTAAATTCTGTCTGTATAACTGAATAAAAATATATACAAGCTACAAAATTTTCATTTTTTTTACCAATAAGTGTATTTTATTACATAATCTGGTACAGAGAATTTAAAAGCTACACTGCCGGTACAGAGTTGGCATATACGGTAATTGATGTTTGAGGGTTACATTTCAAGTGCATATTGCTATATGTTTATGACAGGTTACAATGCGAAAATCTCATCCAGCTCCTCAGAGCTGGGCCGCATGCCTAAGATACAGCAGGCATTACCCCTCTAAAACGCAGCAGAGTTACAAAATGTATATGTATTATCATGGGGAGCATTAAACCTGTAGGGATTATACAGCTACAAAATGTTTGATTAAATTCTTTTAAGATGCGTCACCAAAGGCGGCTTAGGAATGTGTGATAACTGTATTGTATGAATCACAGAATGGGCGAGGCGTTAACCTATAACAAGTGAATCCTAAAACTCTGTCATGAGACTGTACACTGTAATAGATGATAGGTTACATCTAAGTTGACTTTTTTTCTTCTAATTGTTGGATCTAGATGTTCAGTGTAATTCAATACTGCATGAGGGTTTTTAAGTGAAGCATTCCTGAACTGAAGAAACAGAGCTGTCTTCATCTTTGGATCAAACCTGGATGCTCCCATCCCTCTCACTTCTTTCATTATAATTATTATTACAGTCACAACTAAGTGATAAACTCACAAGCTTTCAGTCTAAATAATGGGGATATTTCTTTATTTGGCAACTGGCAATTAGAACTTATTTCATGTCACAGCTTATGATGCTAACACCACTGCTGATACATCTGCTGCTGCAGACACCACCACTAGTGCACCACTTTTGTTAATACCACATTAGTGCCCCCACTGCTGTGATACCATTAATACGTAGTACCACTAGTTCTGCTGTGTAACAAAAGCTATTACAAGAGTTATTACCTATACAGCCTCTCCTCACTTAATGACGGAGATAGAGGCCTAAGACCCTGTCGGTAAACGAGTATGTCGGTAAGTGAGGAGAGGCTGTATTGTCACTGTACTAAAACTTCTTGCCATTATACCTTAAACCCGTATCATCTTCAGGAATCATTTTGTGAAACACGATATAACATTATACAGTGGACCCCCGAGTTTCGTAAACCCCGGAAATCGTACATTTATGTAAGTATAATATTGTATGTGCTTGTGGAAAAGTATTTTTGGGGGTCTGAAATAGACTAACCTACGTGACATTTTTCCTTAAGGGAGTAAATTCGTTCGGTAATGGCACTTGAGCAGACTTCAGGAGTGAAGTTTTACGAAACTCGGGGTCCACTGTACAGTGGTACCCGGATTTCGTCAATACAGTGGACCCCAGAAATAGGCCGGTCTGATTATCGGCCGGCTCGAAAATCAATCGCGTTCGGCCCAATTTTTGCCCAACTATCGGCGTTTTCCGATTATTGGCCCGCTTTCCCGACCTGTCCGCCTGCCCCGTGCTTGCGCGCTCGCTGCGCAGGCATCGTGAGCCAGTCTAGATTTGTTTACACTTGAGTGAACAATACCCAGCATGCTCATTCAAGCATTTCACAATAATCTTATTGTGTTTATTGCTTGTTTAGTGATTGTCACTGTGAAATAAGTCACCATGGGTCCAAAGAAGATTCCTAGTGGCACCCCTGTGGTAAAGAAAGTGAGGAACACCATCGAACTGAATAAAGAGATAGTAGAAAAATATGAGAGTGGAAATGTGTTCTAGGTTGCGACATTTGTTGAAAAACACCACCCTGAGCAAGGTGAAATAAGTCATCTCTGCAACCAGTTCAGTGACAGAGCCATGTTGCACTTCAGGAAAATGTTAAAGAGGCGCCAGAAACAGAGCACTTTGGACAGTTACTTTTCGAGGCAGGGGTCCAGTGACTCAAGCTGGTCCTAGTGGCATTAAAAGAAAAAGAAGGGAAGTAACCCCAGATAAGGACTTGTTACCTGAAGTCCTTATGGAGGGAGATTCCCCTTCCAAACACTAACCCCTCCTCCCACTGTCCTCCTCCCTATCTTCCAGATGCCAGCAATTCTCTTCAATAAAGGTAAGTAAATAATATTTATTCTTATGTTATTTATTATTTATGTAGTATTTATAATTATGTGTTAATAATGTTCTTTTGTGTATGTAGAAATATAATTAATATCATTTAAATTTATTATTTGTTAATATTTTTGGGTGTCTGGAACGGATTAATTGTATTTACATTATTTCGATTTTAGGCCTAGCTCCTGGAACGGATTATGGCCTATTTCCAGGGGTCCACTTCTTTCCAGAAGGCTGTTCGAGTGCCGTTACTGAATGAATTTGTTCCCATAAGGAATAATGTAAATTAGATTAGTTCATTTCAGACCCCCAAGAATACACTTACAAAAGCACTTATATAATTGTTCAAGTTTGGAGCTGTACGAAACCGGGCACCACTGTACAAACATTTCGCCAGCCAGTGGCTTCTTCAGTCCAATACATAGAAGAACAGTCATCTGAAGAAGACTGACTGACTAAACATTTCCAGAATAAACATTCCCAAATCCTGCACAAGTGTCTCAATTATCAATTTGTTGGTTTTCTAAATTAATTTATACAAATTGTACATATTATGTAACAGAAATTACAACACACATTAGTAAAAATTGAGAATTTTTTTAAAATTAGGTATGTTTATTGTAATTTTTTTTAAATTAGGTATGTTTATTGTAATTCTTTTAAAATTAGGTATGTTTATTGTAATTTCTATTATATAATATGCTTGTACAGTATTATATGTTCCAGAACATGATTCCATAATAATAAGTAGTAAACCCATGTGGGTCATACTTCTCTGAGATAGGAATGTGGGTGAGAATGTGTGACTGACAAGGCAGACGGTCACACTGTGGATGATGGATCACAGAAATGAGAATTGCATATGCAGTAACTCCACTGTGAAAATACTCACTGATTGTAATAAATGACCTCTGATGATTCTGTCAGGAAAACAGATGCATACCTGACACCATCGGGGATTTAGAACCATCAGTGTACACTGCGATGGCATGAGAGAAAGATTGGAATTGACCAAGAAAGAGTGAGCTTTTGCACATAGAAGTGGGAAGGTGCAGACATGAATCATCAGAACTTGGGGAGGGAGGGAAAAGTAAGGTGTAGGATGAATATAAAGGAGAGGTATATTAACCCTTCGGGTTTTGGTCATACTAGTACGGCTTACGCCCAGGGTTTTCGTCGTACTAGTACGCCTAAATTCTAGCGCCCTCAAATCAAGCAGAAACAGGCTGTTAGGCCTAGATGTGAGAGAATGGGTCTGTGTGGTCAGTGTGCGCAGTATATAAAAGTTCCTTCACCGCAAAGTAGCGAAAATGTTCGATTTTGGCCGATGTTCAAGAGTAAACAAATCCCACCATTCGTCCAATACACATCAACTGGCGAGTCTAATATTCTTGCACAAGTGCGCTGATATTATTTATACCATTTTTACAATGATGTAATTGTATACATAACAGTAAATCTTCTATTTTTTGTGAGAATAAAAATTCAAAATGGAAAGCAAAAGTAATGTAAGAGGGGCCTGGAGACGTGACTAATGAACAGAGATGTTATTTTAGTGCCAGGAATGTCTGCCTTGTTTATTCTGGACCCTATTTTGAAATTGGCATCGTTTGAAATTTGTGTGAACTTGGCCAAATTGCCATTTTCTGACCACTATTTTGGGTAGTTGAAATTGGTAAATAGGCAAAGTAGCAATAATTTTAGTAGACTGAAAAATTGGAATTTGCCGAAAATAGGGCTCGAAGTGGGCGAAATCACCGATGCATAAATGTCATTGATACCGCTAACTTCACGAAAGCATAATTTCGTTAGTTTTCGATCAAACAAACAAACAAACAAATTTTATTTCATTGCAGATTACATGGGTATCGGAAGTTGCAATGTAAATTGAGTGCAAGGAGAGCCACTGACATGCCATGGCATTAGGGGCAGCTTATTCTAGTCCTTAAAAACTATGTACTTAATATTAGAGAAATTTATTGAGTTTATTCTAGTTAAAAATTATTTTCAAAATTACAATATGATGAAATTTTACTGTTTAAATTATTATATAATGATATTAGATCTTAGATTGTTACAGGTGTTAAGATTCTTGAATGATAATATGGAATTGAGATTATCTTAAGGAAAATAACATTGAGCATTTTGACATTAACTTATAATATGAGTAGGGGTAACATAATAGTAACATATTATTAAAAATTGAGATTATCGATAGGAAAGTAACAATGAGCATTTTTCAAAGTAGTTTATAGCATGATCATTTAGGTTTGGGTGAGTAGGTGGTTTTTGAGTTGAGTCTTAAATTGATTTTC